>RJWH01007155.1:0-44180 GCA_004363575.1 Solenodon paradoxus | reverse complement strand
GCTGGATTTGGGGTGGGGCTGGGGCTGGGGCTGGCTAACAGTCATCCATCCACAGGCCCGCCCTCCACAGCCCAGGTGCCTCCATAAACCCAGCAGATCTCCCAGGTGCACTGGCCAGGAGCTGGGCACTGGGTGGAACAGCAGCCCATGCTGAGGAGGGTGGGCAGGGGGCATCTCCAGGGGTAGTTGGGCCTGTGTCCAGGGGTGGTTCAGGCCCACACCTGTCCCCATAGGTCACAGCCCAGGTGTGGAGAAGACAGCAGGCAGCTTGGTCCACAGTACTGGGGTCTCTGTTCAAACCACTGAGCCCTCACCCAACAAAGACACCTAACACCCTGCTAAGCAGAAAGGTTGTGGGGAAGACCCCGATTTCCAATGGCTCCTCTGCTACGTAGTGCATGACGGGTGAGGACGCCTGGCAACACAGACCAGGTCCCCAGCAACACCGGGGCCCAGACCCACGCTGAGCCCCAGTAGGATGTGGAAGAAAAACGAGCGAAGATCTGCAGGCAGCTGTTATCAACGAAGACACGCAGTTTAGAACGGGGAAACTGGCAGGACATGGTGAAGAGGCTCTAAGTCAGTAAATTCCAGTTTGCCACGGCTGGAAGTGCGCCTCAGACACGCACTGAACTCAGGCAGCCCTGGGGGCCTGTCTGCAGAATAAGCGCTTTGATAGGGTGGACCTGTGTTGATAATCAGTCATCCCAGAACAGATCCCCCAAGTCACAGCAAGGTACTTAGACCCTGTTGGTTTTTTTGTTTTGTTTTGTTTTGAACGCGCTTTGCACATATGTGCTTTGCTACATAACAATGGTAGAGAATCTTTTGCATGATTTCCAGTTATACGAACAATCCAGTGAAAATAGTGTTGCTCTGAGATAATGACAATATTCTCTGAAAATTCCTTCTTAGAACACCTCAGGAACCCAAACTTCCAGGAAAGTACTAAGGCCATGTTTAGGTCTTCAGGCTTTTCCATTCATCTGGAGTGACCGCCTGCTCAGAGCCTCCTCTCCACTGATCATATATACAGAAGTAACATGTCTAAACCTGTGGCTGGCTTCCGGAACTTTCAGTGTATAGATTCAATAGAAAGCTGCTCTCGCCCTCATCTTTAAACCTCAGCCAGTTCTACTTTATCAGGACAGACACAGGATTACTACGGGGACCACGACTGTAGTTAAAACTCAGGAATGCCCTCTGACGTGTAGTTGCTGGGCAAAGTCCTTATTAAGTCCTCCCTCCAACGCCCTCCATTATTCATGCAAAATTATGCACCAAGAGCATGACTTTCAAAGCCGAGCCTCAGCCCGAGAGAGAGGTGATTGAGGGCTAAAAGCTAAACTCTGGCAGCTTCGGGAACAGTTCTGCACAGTGAAGAGCTGAGATAATAGTAACAGCGACCCTAGAATGATGTCAATGGTAGCTCACCATTTAAAAATAAAGTGTCGAAGGAAACCAAGCGTTACTTGGAAAGGATGACTCACTGAGTCCAGTGATATTTGCATAAATTGTAAAAGTAGGTTCTATCTCTTAAGACTGAAATAACAACTAAACCTTGGGAGGTGAAGAGCAAGGAAAGACCAGGGAAAGCCCCTGCCCCACCGCCCTGCATCCCCTGCTTTTGAGGGTCCCTGCTTTTGAGGAAAGACCTTGAAACAGAAAGGGAGCCCCCTGCTGTCTGGTGAGAGGCTCTGTGCTGCCTTTCTCTGTGCCCCCGCACCCCCCCGGGACATTTCCACTCCATGGAAAGCGCAGTGGGACAAATAGCTGGTGGCAGTAAGTACGGCATCTCCTCAAGGAAAGGTTTCATATTTCCCTCCTGAGAGGCCTAGCATCGGAACTGGCTTAGTTCTGAATACGTGATCGGCCCCACGTGAAACACGGCAGCAGGCACCAGCTGTGTGTCTGGGACAGCCCCATCATGACATCAAAGGCCGGCGCAGGGCTTCTTGGTGCAGCCGCAAGGCCAAGGCCAAAGGGTTAGCGCCTGAAGGATAGAGTTGGGACCACTCCCCTCTTTGCGACTGGGGACATTGTCTAAGATCAGAGTCAGTCACACTCTTTGACCAGGACTCAGGATAAGGAAACGTATTCCTCTACCAGATCTCATTTAAGAAATCCAAACCTTTCAAACCCATTAAATGATTGCATGAGCCACTGATGTGTAACACGCTGTCTGAAAAGCAGAATTTGCGGTGCTGTCCAGAGAACTGGGAGTCAGAGCGATGCAGCGTCTCCAGTCTCAGGATTACAGGGAAGCCAAACAGACATGCCTGAGGGGCACTTTCAGTGCCTCAGCTTCGATAGCAAGGAGCGCTAAGTGAGAAGGAAGAGTGATGCTCACCCACCCTCAGCTGGATCATAAATTGACAAAGCATGAGCGCGCTGGAGTCTCCCTCCGCAAAGCTTTTGGGAGGAAATGTCTTGTCACAGACACGCACGTGTGTCCTACATACAGCGTGCAGCTCAGACCAGAGTATGCGCTGGTCCTGCAATTCCACCTCCAGGAATTTACACTCAAGAATGTAAGAGCAAGTGCGCAAAAAAAAAAAAAAAAGCACGAGACTATGCCCTGCAGCAGGAAGCTGGGAACATCTGAGTGTCCTTCCTAGGAGATGCTTGAAGGAGAATTGCGCCGCGTTCATAGCTCCATGAGGACAGGCCCATCTGAGCGCGCAGGACCGAACGGCGCAGGGCCGCAGAGGTCAGTGGCCGGCCAGGCGATGGCCTGGACAGCACGCGAGGAGGCAAACAGCGAAGGCCTGCGCCTTCACAGCGCTGGGGAGACGCTTCACACAGAAAACCGACTACAGCGTCAGTTCGGGAGGCAAGAAGGCAGGCCGAGCAGCACGAGCCAGCAGCAGTCACTCAGATTTACAGCGAGAGGGAAACGTTTACCCTGCATACACGTCTCCATTCTAATGGTCCAGGTCGAGCAGGTCGCTGGAAATGCACATTTTAATGGAAAGGAGAAAATTAAACCCTGTACGGAACGGAAAGTTTAATGCTGACTTCTTTAACAGCTAACGACACCAAAAGAATGAAACGAGTCCACTGTCTAAGAGCTCCTGGAACCCTCTTCATCGTAACACGACAGAAAAATGTACCTTTACGGGAGCTGTTTATTTACATCCTTTGATGACACATCGGCTGAGTGATGATGAAAGAAAAGTGAGTGGTGAATTCGTTTTTCCCATCATAGTCTACTCTGTGAAGTTTTGGAAAGGGAATCAGCGTTTGCTCCTAGCACGCTCAGATCTGAACACACTTTCTTGTGCGTCCCCACCCCGTGCAATTGTTCTGTCAGCTGCTGTGGGGCCAGTTAGCATGACAACAGCTCCTAAAAGTAGATAGGCCTTGTGCTTGGAGATGGTGTAAGAAAAGGTCCCTGCTCACAGAGGAGGGCCCGTCAGAGAGGGACAGCAGAGACGGTTAACGGGCCACGCAAAGCTCAGCCGGACGGTGCGGGACGCGGCGGAGGTCAGCCCCTTCGTTAGACGGCGCAGCACGCTTCGCGGTGAGGGACGGGAGGAGCACCAGGAGCGCTGAGGCTATGTCTTCTGAGGAGAGTGGAGTTTTTATACTTCTTCCCACCCTACTTTTATGGGACACTGCCACATTCACACCCTACCCCGGTCCCCGTGCCTGCGGGACGGTGGCCCTGGCCCAGCTGGATAAAGTGTTTGCGTTTTACCTCCAGGGAACACTTGGCAATGTCTTGGGCCATTTCTAGCAGTCACACTGGGGGCTGGTCCCCCTGACATGGGGCGTGTACGAGTCAGACACGCACTAAACAGCCTGTGACAGCAGGACTGCCCTGCACAACAGAGTTCTCCGACCCTGAGTCAGCGACGCCGCCGCGATGAGAAGCCGAGGAGCAGCAGCAGCTGACGGTGGTGTCCTGGGTCCCAGGGGACAGAGCTGCACGCGGCTGGCTGCCTCCCGAGAGTCAGGAATCACAGCCAGGCCCTCACATGCCCCGCTCCTTCCCTCAGCAACGCTGCAGAAAACCGAGCTCAGCGCCAGTTGAGAGCAGTGTCGCTGACCCAGCTCCACGCGCTGCGGTTCGTCCACGAGGCAGAAGCGTCTCCCCTGCACCCGGGCTGTGCCTGTTTTAACAAAGCGACTGAGCTCGGATCTCCCGGGCCGTCTCCTCCTAGCACAGCCTGGAAGGCGGCTCAAGAGAGTCCAACCAGACGTGTGCTCTGTGGTACTTGCTCTTGATTTTGTTTCAAGTGTCTCCTAGGTCAACTTTCAAGAGCAGGAGGAGAAGAGTCTCTTCAGTGTGTGTGTTAAACACCACACTCACTAGTGGTTCGAGCAAGTCCATGTATATCGAAAAGCAGGGTCTGCTGCCTCAGAGATGCTGTCCTTCCTCTTGGACCGAATCACTACACACAACACTGGCAAGTGAGGACCCGCCGCGAAGGGCCCCGGAGCAGCTGAGCGGCCTGGCTCGCCGTGCAGGCCGGGGGCGCTGAGACAGCCAAGCACGCTCCGCCGTGGCCCCGACAAAGCACAACCCATTCTCACCCGGGAGCCTGGGCGGGTGGTGCCATGATCTGACCTGGAGACTGAGAAAAAGGCGTGAGTTTCAACCACAGGCCGCAGGAAGCTGAACATCCATTCTGGCTCTCTGGGAAGGCGGCTGCATGTGGACAGGCCTGGGCGAGCTTGCCGGGAGGGGCCGTGTGGACAGAGGGCGGGTCAGCGTGGGCTCCCGAGGCCAGCAGAGCTCCCAGACCAGGGGACCTGGCCAGCCAACCTGCTTGTGTCTTAGCTGGTGTGGTGGAGACATTTTATGCAGCAAAAGCTCACTAGAGCAGCAGTTCCATAAGCAGGAAGACAGATGATGTGGGAGAAGAGGGTCCGTGGTGGGTAATCGGGTCATTCACAGACCCTCTTGGTGAGGGTCCTGTTTAGACCCCACTCTGCCTTCATTTTTACTCAGTTGGCTTCTTTAGCATTTCGACAAACAAAAGAAACAAGCACACTAGCCAAAAGCACTGGGTGTAAGCAAAAATGAAAACAGTGCTGTGAAAACCTTCAAAACACTAGGGAGGCTCCACCCAAGACGGTGAAGGAGCAAGACCTTGAGCTCACTGCCCACCCGCCTCTACCAAAAACTCTGGCTCTCGCAGAGGAACTGAGGACGGGGGACCCACATCTCACAAGGAGCGTCACAGAAGATATCAGAAAGGGTCGGGAAACTGAGAACACAGTCTCGCCAGGACTGCTTCCCAGGTCCTGTGACCCAGTGTCAGCAGGACGCCAGGGATATAGCCTCTTCCCGGGACTGAGGGCTCACTCCACGCCAGTGTCCCAGCACCTAGGAACGCACCTAGGGGCTTCCTAGAGGGAAGCTCATACATCCTGGTGTGGGAAACAGAGGGGCTTCCCTCTGGAGAACGGTGGGACTCTGGGGAGCAGAGAACAGGGACCGTGAGCAGGGAAGCCAACAGAGGAAGTGTGCATAGATCTAATGGAAGGATTTTTATTTGCTGAGCCAAAAACTTGAGCGGGAAGAATGAGAAAGAGGACAGCTTTCCAGTGAACAGAGAGGCTGTGAAGTGTCCCCCTCTCCCGTCTGGGTGGTGCTGGCTCTAGGGACACCACTTGGGGTAGGAATCCTGCCCCTCCACTATCGCTGGTGCCGGTAGCCAGGGACAGTCCATTCTTGTGATGACAGCTCTCCTGGTTGTCAGGCAGCAGCAGCACCCAGAGCCTGCAACCCCGCACAGGCAGGCAAGTGCCTTCATGTAAATTTGGTTTCCTGGGAGTAAACACTGAGACAGCCTGTCAGGGAGGATCACAGGAGGCTCCAGGTGTTCACGAAGCTGCTGCTTCTCCCTCCCACCCCTGTGCAGCGGCTGAATCCGCCTGCTTACCTGCAGCCTAAAGTCCCCAGACCCTCAGACCTGAACTCTGCAGCTGGAATCCTCATGGAGGCATCACATCAGGACAGAGAAGGCAGGCCGCTGAGCTCGGTCACAGAAATAGACAAGAGTACCAAACAAAATGAAGAGGCAGAGATTTACGCAAAATGATGGAGCAAATCAAAATCCCCAAGAAAAAGCCTAACGCAACAGAATTGAGTGAAGTACCCGAAGAGACCTCAAAGCAGTGGACGGCCTGAGTGATGATCAGTGAAGTCGGCAGAACAATGGAGGAACAAAGCTGGGCCTACAACAAACACAGACAATATGACAGAGTCCCACACAGAATTCAGAGCAAGGAACACAAGAGCGGGGCTCCCCAGTAGGCTGGAAGAAGTCCCCCACTGAAGCAGCGAGCTAGAAGACAGGGCAGTGGGACATGCCCAAGCAGACCAGCAGAGAGGAAAAAAGAAGGGACAGCATCAAAAAGAATAGTCACTTCAAAGGGGCTCCAGAAGGAGAAGAGAGGAAAAGTGGCGGAAACCTTACTTGAAGAACTAATAACTGAGAGCTTCACTAAGTGAGAAAGGAATTAAACCTCCAGGCCCAGGAGGCTCAAAGGGTTCTAAACAAATGGATACCAAACAGACCTATACCAAGACACATTCATCACTAAAATGCCAAAAGATCAGGAGAATCTTAAAAGAAGTTGGAGAAAAATAAGTTACACACAAAGGAGCCCTCATAAGATGGTCAGCGAATTTCTCAGCTTAAATGCTACAGGCCAGAGGGAATGGCATGACATACAAAGCACTGGAGCAGGACTCCTAGTCCAGATATCACTTAGAACCGAAGGAGTGATAGAGAGCTTCCAGAAAAACAAACGGGAATGCATCACAACTAAAGCCATATTGCAATCGATACTAAAGGGATTTCTGCACGATGAATGACACCCCCCCTAAAGACACCACAAACATAAAACGTGAAGGGAGAGCACAGTCAATGTGTGAAGCGTTCTAATGAGCTTGAGATGAACTTGATTTAATTTAAAATAGGTTATAAGCAAAATAACAATGAGACATCATCTCAAGTGTGAGAATGGCTACCATTCAAAAGACTAGAAATGGCAAGTGTTGGCAAGAATGCAGAGACAGGGAACCTCATACAAGGCTGCGGCAGGTACAATGAAGCGACCATCATGAAAGAGAGAATGGAGCATCCTCAAAGCTGGAAACAAATTCCATATGATCCAGTTATCTCCTTCTGAGAATTTACTTAAAAAAAAAAACAAAAAAAACAAAAAACAGACACTAATTTGCAGAGACAGATGCACCTCCAGTTCACTGCAGCACCCAAGAGCTGGAAACAGCCTGAGTGCCCACCGACAGACGCGTAGATACAGATGCGGCCTACATGCACAAAGCAATACTGTACCACTGCTAAAGAGATAAGACCCTGCCACTTGCAACAACATGGGTGGACCTGGAAAAAATGTGCTCAGTGGGGTATGTCAGAAGGAGAAACACACCATCATTCATGTGCGGTACAGCGAGAAACTAAGCAAACAAATCAAAAACAGACTTTCAGTCTATAGAATCATGGTCAAGTAAAAGCAAATAAAAGGGGCCAATTCTATGGCGAAGGATAGAACTGGGCTGTTGGTGGTGAAGTCAGTGTCTGTTTTTTAAAGGAAAGGTGCAGGCAGGAATGAGTGACAGTAGCCAAGCAGACAGACAGAGAGAGGGGGTGGGGGAGGCAGGCAGCACTTAATTTCATTTCATTTAGTTGTTCACACTGGTTGCTCCCCCTGAACCTGTGACTCAAACCCAGGGTGTGTGGCCTGCACTCCTTCAGAGGCGACTGACCTAACCACTGCTCCACCGGGGCGCACTGAACTCAGATGCACACCTGAAACTAACACCATGCTATGATTCAAAGTGCCTTAGATAACATCACAAAATGTAAATATTAATATATCACTGGTAGCTTTCATCAGTGGTGCTATGATGAGACAATGTCATCTCTGTCAACTCTCTCATATTTAAAACCAAATTCACGATTCCTGACGCCATGGGCTTTTCCTGGCTTCCCAATTTCTGCCAGTGTATCTATCAGTCTCGCAGGCATTTGTGGTCAGAAGTTCAGTCAATGACGAGTCTCTGCTCATTCATTCTTTCTATTGTTTCTTCTCTCTGCCAGGCCTTTCCACCCTCCACCCCCGCCCGTCGCACCCTAGTCACATCTTTGTCAGCTCCCCTCCAATGGCAAGCCTCCCTGTCCGCCCAGCTGTCCTCCTTCTCCCTCCGTGGCCACCTTTCACACTGTTGCTGGGTCACTCACAAGTGCAGGCCGCACCCCTCGGCAACTCAGCCAATGGTAGTAAATCTTCTTACACTGTAAGCTTCGCCTTCATGTGGATCAACCAAAGTTCTCTAGCATCGCAGACTGATGACTCAGACTCTGCTCATTTCCATCTTTCCATTTACATTTACTGACTGCATCCAAAATGCTACCTTCTTACATAAACACACCCCCTGCTCAAGTCCCTACTGGAACCTGGCCTCTCCCAGCAAGCCTCGATTTCCCCGCAAGCCGGCCGCGCCGCGTCGGCGTGAGGACAGGAACACTGTGCGCTGGCGGTGATTCTACTCCAGACCACACACTGCAAACAACTTCAGCGAATGACCGTCTGCCCAAGTAGAGCGAAAGGCCTAAAAAGTGGATTTGAGAGTTTTGCTCTTTTGCACGCCAAATTAATAAACTCTTTTTATTCGCATTGCAGTTGTGGTAAGAAACATGGCCAGCTCCCATCTGCCAGAACGAGGGCTTCTGGTTTTCTCCTGACAGAGCGTGCGGTTGAACTTGCCCCGGGGCAAGGATACACTTTGAACGAGTCTTGAAGACATGGGACATGGGACAGCTCTGGGTTGGACAGCAGGACATGGCAACCCTGGGTGAGCCCCAGGCACTCTCCCTTTCCACCCAGAACACAGGACACAGCCCGAACAGAGGGCAGGGAGTCAGAGAGCGGGGTTTTCATGGAGAAATCTGCTCACGGTCACCTGTGGTCGTTGGCCAAATACTGGAGAGTGCTTGGGTAGCAGAGGACCCTGCGAGGCCTCCTAGGAAACATGGAGTCTTCTCCAAGCTACACGGAGTCCCCAGTGCAGCTGACACTAAGGTTCCATCCCCCAGGGGAAGAGACATCCCTGGACCCCAACACTCAGCTGTATCCCCAGCAAGACCGCACATGGGAGTAATTAAGGGGCACGCTCTAGAAGGATTACTCAGAACCTGTCTCCATAAAACCAGGTGGGTTGCACTGACACTCACTAAAGGAAAAGTCAAACTCAACAAGGTTGTATCCACAATACACAACAAAAATGAGGAAACATTTCTGCAAAAAGGCAGGAGAGTGTGACTCAAGAGGAAAAAATGATACAGAGGATGGAATGAGTGAATGACTAACGCCACAGTGTGTTCGAGATCATGAGGAATCTCAGCACAGGTGGAAACTGTTACCCAAAGAAAAGAACCAGTTGGAAACTCTACACTGAAGTGCAGTTTCACCAGGTGGACTTACAGCACAAGGAATATTGGAGAAAAAGGAGTAAAAAAACCCCAAAGAACGGTCTACAAAAACTATCCAAAGTACAGATGAAAAAGACAGAGAGAAACGAAGATGCCTTTAGTGACCGAGATCCTATCAACTGTTCTTAGAAAAGTGTGGAGTCCCAGAAAGAGAGGGAAGAAAGAATACATATTTTCAGAATGATCAAGAATTTTCCAAATTTCATTTTTAAATATCAACCCATAGATCTAAGAATCTCAAAGATGCCCATGTTGAAGAAAGACAAATGAAACCATGACTGTTAAAAGACTCATTGTTAGAAAGTAATGCCAGATTGTTAAAAATTAATGCTAAAGAAAAAAGTCCTCAAAGCTGCCAGCACAAGCCTGGACAACGGAAGCTGATGGCTGACTTCCCACCAGATACAGTAATGAAAAGTGCTAAAAGAAAAGGTCCATATTTGGCAAATTTTTTCCTTAGAAATAAAGGTAAAACTGACATTTTTCAGATGCACGAGAGCTGAGAGAATTTGTCATCAGCAGGCCTGCTAAAAGAAAGTTATTTGCGCTGAATTCAGGGAAATGATAGTACATGAAAGAATGAAAAATGCCAAAGATTTTACATATGTGTGTGTGTGTGTGTGTGTGTGTTAAGACCTTGTTTACTTGGTTGCTATTCAAAGTAAAATGATGCAACATATCTTGTGGTTTATAACATATGCGCTGCGTTGTATATGAAATGTTACAGCACCGATTCTTGGTAAACCAACGGATGCACAGTGTCAGCTCCTAAACAACAACTTTAAAAAGTAGCCATGAAAGGAGACAAAATGAGGCTAAATATTTTTTGATTTAGTCAAAAGATGGCAGAAAAGGAGGACAAAAGTGACTAAGGAGCAGATGGAAAAACAGGAAATCACCAAGATGGACAGTAAACCCAAGCACACAATTCTGTTCCATGGAAGTGTCTCAGTCTCACCAATAACGTAGAAATGGTCCGACTGGGTAAGAAAGACAGACCAAAGAGTATGCTTTTCATGAGAATTCTACCTCAGTAGTAAAAGACTCAGATGGTTTTAAAGTCTAAGAATAAAAAGTTGAGCAGTAGTTATATTAGGAGGACACTAAACGTGAGAAAGCAGGCTCTATTAAAGCATCAGACGCAGTCATCCTCATGAGAGAACTACCACCAGGCAAGATGAACATTTTATGACAACAAAAGGGCCAGCCGGTCACAGAGAAATGGTGACTGCGTGTATGCACACGCATGAGCAGTTTCAGAGCACGTGACGCAAAAAGAGGCAGAACCAAAGGCAGAATCAGAACAAGCCGCCACCGCAGTTAAGATTTTCACACCTCTCTCTCAGTCACTGACAGAATCAAACTGACAGAACATCATTAAGAATTTAGAAAAGTTAGGAACAACACCATCCAGCAAACTCACCTACAGTGCAGGTGTGAGACACCCCCAGGGGCTGCAGACACACGTTCTGTCTGAGCACACCTGGGCCACGGCCGAGGTGGACCATAGGATGCCCACAGTTCTCAATACATTTCCAACAAGTGCGAGCGAACAGAGATGGTATCTAGACATGATGAGATCAAAACAGGCTCCAAAACAGAGAGGCACGCTCCTCAAATACATATATATATACATTTATATATAAATATATATATGCATATACACACACACACATATATAATTAAGCCAAGAGGCTGTATTATGGGGTGAAAAAGTACAACGAAACTCAGTAAACGTAACCTCGCGCTCCTGTGTGAAAGAAGTGTTTAGATTCTGGCTGTATTACGTCCACTGTAACCACGGGGACAGGGATTTTCTTAGAAAAGGGGCTGGAATGCATTCCAGGGGCCTCTGTAAGAAACAAATCTCTGCCTATGGTCGTTTTCTTAATTACAGACGACTGAAATTTAAAGGATCAAAAAGATGTCTTGGACATTTTTGAATCATATTAACTATCATATTGATCAAGTAGTAGATTCCACTCTAAACTTCCTTTAACGCTATTGTAGGGTTACAGCTGGCGAACAGAAATCCGTATAGCTAGGGAAGTTCTCTCAAAATTATAGCAAAATAGATAAAACCTTTCATGATACCTAAAGCAGCTCTTGGGACACTGCTGCCTTCTGTTTCCACATACAAATCAACTCACTACTCCAGTCCAAGTCTGAGGTCTCCCACTCAGGAGGCATCAGAAAACGATTTAACTTACTGGGCTTTGCTCTAAATCTTTGCGTCCACATTTCTAGTTCTACGTATTCCTTCTTCCCTAAGAAGACAGTGTGGCTGGGGTGTGGGATCGGGAGGGACGGGCGTCCAGGGCAGACAGTATTCTGCGTGGTGTCATGCCGGTGTCCAAACCCACGGACTCACACCGCGTGAGCCCTGAGTGAGCTGCAGACTCCAGGGATGCAGATGTGTCCGCGGTGGAACAAACCTGCCCTCTGGAGGGGAGGTCCACCCTGGCGAGTGTGGGGAATCTCTGTGCCTTCCCCTCAAGTTTGCTGGGAAACAAACTGTGCTATTAAAAATGTCTTAAAAGATAGAGTATGGTCAGATTTAAAATTCATGCCTGACTTTTATCTTGCAAACCATTTTGGAGTATTTGTGTTTGCACTGGAGAAAGGGGCTCTCCTGGATTATGAGAGATTAATATTCTTTTAATCAAAACAGAGACATGGATTCGGTTTTTTGACATTTGAATATGATGACATTGATTTGGGTTTTATTTTCACTTGTCCTCAAACATCAATAAAAATATATCCTTAAGTTTTAAAAGCAAAGGATTCACCATATGCAGTAGACATGTTTGGTTCTGCTGGATTTGGTGACACTTAGCCTGGAGAGAAAAGAGGGTTTCCTCTAAGGAAAAATAATATGAATGACTTTCCAATTTCACACACACAGATTTGCAAGCATCAAAACTGGACCCACACAGGGGACAGTGAAGTCCTACAGCCTGTGCTCGTCACTCAGGCAGACAAGTGCCCTAATACACACAGATGTCAGTGTCTAAAGTGAGTGGGAAGAAAGAACCCTGCAGCTTTCTCTGCCATCAGAATGCAGTGTATTCCTATTTGATATGATTTGGTGGGTTATTTTCTGGGTCTGGGAATGCTATTTATATTGGGTTACAGGGCAAAAAAATTTCAAACATTCCCAGACTCAAAAATAACCGACCACATCACACCAGGAAGGCGCGCCGTACTGTCCCACACGGGGGAATCCGCACTCCCTTCCCTCGGTCTGGTCAAATACTTCCTCCTCCCAAGTCCCCCCATCAGTGACCTTGACAGCTTGGCAATGAACAAGCATTGACCCTTAAACTCATAAATGACAAATTAATGTGAAGGTGTGACTGGTTTTCTATTTTTACTCATGATTTTGTCTGGCGAGGAAAACGTGAGGTGAGCTGACCCTCCACTGGGCCGTGGCTCCACAGGGCTCTCCCGTGTGTGAAGCCCCCCAGTCCCCACGCTGGCCCCTCGGAGTCAGGAACATTCCACAGATGATGTGGGTCCACAGGTCCTCAGTGGGACCTTTGAAAGGAGAGTGGACGATGAAGGGGCAGCTCTGAAGCCGGTGATGCTGTATTTCTGGGACGCCACCTGGCAAGTGTGCTCACTGAGATAGATCAACCACGAAGGCTGCACTCAAGATTCGTGCCCTTTTTCAGTTTCGTAATCCTTCGATTTAAAAAAGGCTACCATAGGTGCGCCCCGGTGGAGTAGCAGCTGGGTCCGCCACCTCTGGCTGGGCATAGTGCACGTGCATCCCAAGGACCCGGGTTCCCGTCCCAGGGCCAAGAGAAACAACCAAGTACAAGTAAATAAATAAAAAACTCCGTTCTCTCTCTGCCTCCCTGCCTCAGCTCACCTTCATTCCTGCTTGCACCTCTCGTTAAAAAAAATAAATAAACAAAGGCTAAGGAAAGTCTAAGAAAAAAATGAACTAAAACATTACATGATCGAAGCTTCATGAAGCCATGGAGTGCTGTCTGTTCAGCACTGTATTCCCAGTACCTAGAACCTGACATAGAGGAAAGGCTGGGTAACGTGCATTCAAAGGAACACATGTTCAGAAGAGAAATCCTACCATGCAAAGGTGGAAAAATGTATATAAAAGCCCGAGTTCCCCACACACCTCTACTCACCTCCAGTCCTGCTTTCAGAGAGGACTTTTTTACACTTCTAACTTTCCTCCTCCAAATACAGCAATACTTAGTGAGACCTTGAACCACTTCAGAATTAAAACATTGAATTGTGACACACCCTGGTGGGGCAGCGGTTGGGTCAACCACCTCTGAAGGACTGTAGATCGCATGCCCCTGGGTTTGACTCCTGGGTCCAGGGGGGGAAACAACCAGTGTGAATAACTAAATAAAAATAAAAATGAAAATGTTTCTTTCTCTTCTCTCTTCCTGCCCGCCTGCCTACTTGTCTTCATTCCTGTGTGCACCTTTCCTTTAAAAAAAAACTGAATTTTTATATCACTTCCCTTCAATACCTTAGAGAAATATGAAGGTGAGTTTATAGAGCTTAATTGATAAGGTGAAGATGCACCCTTAGGAACAACTGGAGATCAGGAAGGTCGCCGGCCCGTGAAAGGTGATGGTGATAATCTCTATAACAGCAATGATGGTAATAAAGAACTCAGAATCCAACACCACATAGCTCCTCACATTACCTTTCTGATCAGGAACTATCCTTGCACCTTCTCCCATGAGTCTTCCTGAGGATGACCTATGCCAACACAGCAGGACAATCTGAAGTCTTCTAAGCAAAGCTACTCTACCAAAGAAACAAATAATTCAAAAGGCAGATGCCTGTTTCGTCTAACCCACTATTTTTTAAGAGAGAAAATGAGATCCAGAGAAGTTAATTAACTTTCCTAGAGACACACAGCCGAATTAATAGCACAGTGTCCTATATCTTGTCCAATTATTTACGTATTCGTTCAGCAGAGGTACTGGGCGCTGTGCAAATGAAAGGCCAATCAGAAAGAATCTTGCCCTCAAGAGCATGTGGGGGGGACACATTACTCCTTAAGGGGCAGCCAAGGAGAGAGCAGAGAGGAGGGGAGGACAGGATCTGAGACCTGCCTGGGGCTGAACGGGAGCTCTGGGGACCAGGAGCTTTTGCAGGTCTGCACAGAGGGCCCCCACGGGGAGGAAGCGCAGTTGGTGGGGTGAGGAGAGGCGCATGGGGGGTGGACAGTGCAGATATCAGCATGTGAAGATGATGGAGACTCCCTCAGGAGCAGCAAGAAGACAGGTGACCAGACCTGCTCTTTGCAGAGCTAGCCTCGTGCTGCTGTGAAGGATGGCACAGACCAGGAGCCACGTGAAAATGAAAGCGAGCCCTTCAGGGACAGGGATGGAGGGGTGGGTTCTGGAGAGGAGGCGGCAGGGCTGGCAGCACCCGGCACTGACAGAAGAGACGGGGCCTCAGTGCGCAGACAGTTCCGATACTCCTGGCATGAGAGCCCCGGGGAGGGGGCCACAGTGCACCAACGAGGACGGGTCCAGTGTGCGGGGTCAGCGCGTGCTGGGGTGACGGTGAAGGCCTGCTGATGGAGACACTGTTGTGAAGGCACGAACACCTCTCAGCAACGAAAGTGTCGCTTTCTCTGGCTGGCCCTGACCAGGTGGATGTCTTCTGCTTAAAACAGTGACACAGCACACTGCCCCCCAAAGCACCATCTGTTTCAGCAGCGGACTGAGGCACCTCTCTCAGCAACGTGACCCTCGCTCCTATTTCGTGGACTTTCTAAGAGTAAAAGGACCCTTTCCCTGCCCGTCATCAAAAAGAAACTCAGGCTGCTTTCAACAGTCAGGAGATGAGCCGATGTCCTAAGGTGTGCATTTCGGTGTCGGTCAGTGTCTTAGGCGCAGGCTGGAGAGAAGCCTCAGAGACAGCATTACCAAGTGGGTGCTGCAAGGTGTCCTTCTCTGACTGTCATTTCCTAGAAGTACACATCCCTGAGGACCACAACGGACTTCTCGCGCGCTTTCTGAATGGGGAGAAGGGACCGCTGCTTCCGGTGACTCCATCTGGATGCGCCAAAGGTGTCCGCCTCAGCCCCGCCACCGTGAGCCTCCCCTCTTTGCAATATGAGCAGCTTCTGTCCCCCCAGAAGCTGACTCACTTTCTAGATTATTTTTCATTTTTCACATTCAAGTCACTCACAAAACTCAAGTTCTCATTTTGTAGAGAAGCTTCTCCCAGACCTGCCTGCTTCCATCCTCCTTTGTTTTGACCCGAGTGCTCACAACAGGCTCAAAACACACAGATGTGCTTCACTCACATAGTTTACTAAGAATTAACAGCATGCTAAACAAGTAATTTAAATGAATATGGGATGCAACTCGCTCTGTTTTTGCTTATTTTAATCCATTGTCTCCAGAAATACTTTTTTTGGAGCTACTGGATTAAAATCATTAACTCCTGGTTGGTTTAAAATTAGCAGCATGAGTGGACTTTTCAAATAACCTTTTCTAGTTCTTAGATTCTTGCATTCACTTTTCACTTACATAAATCAATGGGTTTGTATATTCCTATAAGGCGCTTCTCGAATGGAACCAAAAATTGTGAAGTGCAATTTGTACTCCTTAATTCTTCAGGACTCCCCCTCAGCTTTCCTCCAAGAGAAGAACCTGTCACCTGTCCCCATCATCCTCACTTTAACGTACACGTCACAAAGGCACATATTTTATAAACATCATAAAGAGACAACAGACTCGAACACTTGGCCTCTGACCTCACCACCAACCTTACCACCATTTAAAAGAACAAGTCACTAATGTTCAAAATCAAATCTGAAAGATCAAACACAATACGTCCTAGGAAACAACCTTGCACTGCTGCTCAGAACCAACACGCAAAGCGGTTCTCCGCGCCGCACTACAACGGAAGTCAGGAACTCACGGCAAAGCATTCAGAAACAGCACTCCCTCCATTCCTAAAATTCTTGTCTTGGAATATGTTCTCGGAAAATTAAATCATTTATTTTCACTGCTTAATTGAACTGCAGGCTTGGGCGCGGAGCCAATAGGCAGGCAGGCTGCTGAGGGATCTGTCACCACTCTGAAGTTTTCTTCTTTTATGCCTGAGATGGCTTGGAACGTGGAGACAGAAAGGAGGACCAGGTGTGCTCTGACGTCAAGAGTGCAATACTGAGTTCAAGTCATAGGACGATTTTAAAAACTCTTGGCAAAATTTATTATATCAAGTTATTTCTTACACATGAATTAAACTCTTTTCTAGAGGGTGTTTACCTTTATACACGTGCTATTTCTTAGTTCAAGGTGGCAGAAAGTAAACCTCTCCTACTAATGCTGCATAGCCTGCTGTGTCAGAAAGACGCGAATCTCAGAGAAATCCACCAGCTCTCCGGCCCGGGACTGGAGCGCGTGAGCTGTCCGTGCCTGTCTGGCGGTGCAGTAAGAGGCGCACCGCCCCGCAGAAGCGCGGGACCCAGCGATCTGAGGACACGGCACAGTCCAGCCCCCTGGGTCTCCTCCAGGGGCACAGGCAGCGGGCGGAGGGCTCGCCTCATTCGAACGACGGGGCAGCTCACGTTCACAGTGCTATTAGCAGTGACAGTATGGTTGTTAGAGAAGTCACCTGCCTCTTCCTCAGTCTGTCGTCAACACTAAGAAGGAGTCTAAGCATAAACAGTAAACCATTTTTAAAGTTACTTTTTCCAACTTGGACGTTGCTCGTCGGTGATCCGCAGGGAGGTGGGAGAGGAATCAGACCTCCGAGGGCGCAGGCAGCATGCACCGACGTTGGCACTTGAGATGAGCTGGTTCCAACTTGGGGTGCCCTCACAGGGGCAGGAAGGGCTGGCACTGTGCCCTCCGAGTCTGGAGGCGAAATTTTCACTTCTCACGTTGCTGTCCACAGTGCATACATGGTGAGATTCAGGGTTTCCTGGGGCGATTTTCTGCAAATGCTGCAGCTGAGAATACTCACCAAACCCTGCAGGGGCGGGGGCTCCCAGCTGTCCATCCTGTAAGATCACCCCAGTATGCAAATGGGCAGCACGGTGGCCTGTGGACAGCTGCTTTTCCTGAGGGTCCTCCCGAGGGCTCCTCCCGGCACTTTCCCCCACTTCTTCACAGGTGTTCATATGGAACTCTGGGTGGCATACCTGTCTTGGTTTTACTTTTTGGCTGATTGATTTAGAAAGTTCTAACAATCACTGAATTACAAAGCGGCGCCTTGTTTCCTTTTTTGGAGATGCTGGTCTTGAAATGACAGTGTCCGTGGCACTCAGAGAAATTCTATTATCGCCCCAAAGTTAAAGTTCTCACTTGTACAACTCCTTTCATCATTCCAGTTATGTGAAGTGCTAGATGTTTGTCATCAGTGGTTACATGCAATGTCTTTTTAGTTGGAGCTCTAAGACTTTGATTCTCAGCTCTTTTCTCTCGTTTACTTTTTGTCATTCAGGCTCTTAAATAATAAGTCAGACAGAATCTTTTGAAGTGTAATTAAATTAAAGCTCCCTTAGCCAGGATTTTCCATATACACTTTAATCAAGTCTGTAGACAGTTTAAACTGATTACCTACCAGAGTTGTGGCCAGAACAAAGCTGGTTAGATGATTTGGGGCCAGATAAATAGTGGAATGTGAATGAAAATGAACCAAATTTAGGGAATTAAACCATTCATTTCATCATTCTAATTTCAAATACAGACAACAAATTAGCACAGATGAAACTTGTACTACTCTTAATTAAATCTGTTAGTTACTACAGAAAACATGAGAGAATAATAGATTTTTTTTTAAGTAAAATACAATGATATTTTATGGTAGAGGTAAACAAATGTTTGTATCTGTAATCAATGTTCTGTTGAGGAGTGTATAATCTTTAACAAATCATACCCTACGTTACTCCTATATAAAATGTCTAGGCTTTAAATTAAGCAATAAGATTTATTTCACAACTTATTTCCTAAACTCCTGGTGATCTCCAGGGGTAGGTCTCCCTGCCTTACCTGAACATCTGAAAGAGAGCATATACATCTGTCCCTAGGAACGCCTGCTGTAATTCAACAGGGACCAAAGGTACGATGCTACTTCATCATCACGAGAAGAGTGTTACCACCGCTTTTTCTCCTTCCTGAAGCAGAGGTGCCCGTTAATGAAATCTTACAAAGATAAACGACGTGGTTATAGTACCCTATGTCTGTTGTCAGGTAATAACCTTTTCTGATTATAAATTAGAACACATAGTCAGAAAGCCATGCTGCGAGCCCCTGACCCTCTCCCGGGCTGCAGCTCCAGTTCCCTAAAGCCTGCAGGGTCTCCAAGCGGGCACCGGGGTCCTTTACAGGGGTGCCTGCTCTCATGACTTGCTTGCTCTGCCCTAAGAATGCAAGAGGTGGGCTCAGGGTTTGCGAGAGGCTCAAGAGTGCAGGTGGGAATTAACTCCCAGGACGCGGAGAAACTCGCCTCGGTTGAAGTTTACTGGGCGCCAAGAAGCAGATGTCAGTTAAGTGTAATCAGACATGAATGTCAGTGGAGCAGAACACTGTACGGGGCCTTGTCTCCGCGTCCTTCATTCCTCTACTGTAAAACCATCACACTACCTCGCATGCTTTATATTATCAACTAAAAATCCCTCAACCAACCAACCAAACAATCTTCCTAAAAAGGAAGACAAAATATACATCCATTCTTGCTAATACGATTCCTCCTCAGTCCCTAGCCTAGAAGAGCACAATCCAAATATGTACTCGATGGGTTAAACTCTCTGCAATCCCAGACACATTTTCCCCTGGAATCATCTCGAGACTCAGAACAGCACATCTATCATGAGTTCTGAAGAAGACAAAGGGAGTATCTGGCTACTTTAGGGAAAAAAGCCAGGTGGAAACTCAGACATCATTTTTAACATCGTTTCAAAAGGTCCACTACAGTTCTTCTCTGAAGTTCCAGCTAACTGAAGGCTATAGAGTCACAACCCCACCCCCAATGCCATAACTTTCCCCTCTTCTCAAGAGGGGGATTCCTGGCTCAAATTAAATAAAAATGGAAGGTCCTGCTGACTGACAGTCGGAGACCCCTGTGCCCGCCCCTTCCTTATCTAGACCTGCTGTCTGCCACCGTGAGCGCTCTCTAAGAGCCAAGGCACTGACTTCATCGATGGTCTGGAAATCTGAAGGCAGGAGTAAAAACAGCCTGTGTAAATATTAAGACTCATAAACCAGTGTCGGTGACCCAGGGGCATAGTCAGAGAAACAGGAGGAACCCCGTCGCCACATCTGACATTCTGCCTCCTGCAGAATCACTGAGCCTTTACCAACTGTAGACCACCATCACGGCCGGCCTGGTTAAGGATGGGCAGAGATTAAAGCCAGGTTGAGGAAGGAGTCGCTAAATTGGACACACCTGGCCTCAGCTAGCTGCACGTGAAAACCACAGGCATTCACTTGGCCCATGTGCATGTCAATGGCAGAAACATAGGATTAAACTGAAATTTTAAAATCAAGATGACAGATTTCTCAATCACCACTAACCCCTGATTGGATAATGATATTTTCTTTAAAAAGTCAAACAGGTTTCTAGGAGAGTTTCAGTATTCACAGCTAGCAACACGGCTTAGTGCCAGCACTGCCTCTACACACAGGGCTGCTGCTTTGTGTGGCCAGGAAACATTTTAGCTAAACAAACTCCAGGGAGCCTTTAGGAACTGCAGGGAGGTCAGCATGGATGAGTACTTTCAGATTTCATGTTTCTGTCTAAGCCACTCAGTGACATGAGAAATATGAAATGTTACAGGAAACACGACTCCTCTTCTCTCCTGCCTTCCTAAGTTCATAAGCTCAAAAAAATTCTGCTTTCAAGTATTTACATAATTTCCTCAGTGCATCAGACAGTAAAAGGAATCCCCTCTAGAAAGCATAAGATCAAAATCAGGAACACAATATACTTCCACTAAGAGTTTTATTTTCATCAAAATTTCCTCTTAAAATTTCAACAAACACCATTGCAATATTCAATCAAGGTTCTTCTAGAAAAGTAAGCACTTAACACCCTGATCCCTGCTTTAGTGTTTCCCAGGAATGACCAGTTTGTAGGGTAACATGTCTATGCCACTCTTATTCACTTTTAATAAAACCAAGGTCATTTTCTCAGGTTACAGACATTAAACCAAAATCTCCCCTCTATGGCTGTGTAATAAGCTGCAATGCTACAGAACCCGACTGAGAAAGTCCATGAACATGTCTTAAATCCTGATAAGCAAACCCCATCTCAAGTCCCAGCTGAGTTGCGGGAGCCCCCAAATCAGGACCAACTCCATGATGCTTAAGGACACCAAGAAAAACTGCAGTTTAGGATGGGCTTTTCTCCCTCCTCAGCTCTTTTGTTTTAGGGCAAATTCACAATTCCGTGACACTGCCCAGGTGCTCAGAGTCCAAAAGGTGCTCTTAGCAGGGGATTTGTCTTTCAAACGCCAGGCCCTAGACGGTCAACACCAGGCTTTCCCTGTCCCGGGGAATGGGATGCACAGCTCCTGTCGTCGGGGATCATGGCGAGTACTGAGGGGTGCAGTCGGGGGTCATGGCGAGTACTGAGGGGTGCAGTCGGGGGTCATGGCGAGTACTGAGGGGTGCAGTCGGGGGTCATGGCGAGTACTGAGGGGTGCAGTCATGTATTGAGGGGTGTGTGGTGTGACCAGGCGGTGGCTGGCTGCTCCCGGAGAGGCCCCAGCGGTCCCTCATTCCCTCCCTCCCGCCGGCGGGCTCTCCCGCGGGCTGAGACTTCTGCTTTCTGGCAGGAACGCCCTGGGGTGCAATCTGGCTCCAACCGCACCACCGCCCCCCGTCCCGGCACCGGCCACCCGCGCTGGTCGGTGGGCTGAAAAGTTTCAAGCCCGGGGTCCGCGTCCCCCGGGGCGGAGCAAGGCCGGCCGGGAGCTGGGCCCCGGGCACTCGGCCCAGCCCGCCCCGCCGCTCCCAGTCGGCCGGCCTGCGGGCCGCAGGGGCCGGGCGGGCCCGGGCGGTCAGCGCGGCCCACGCTCCGCACCGACTCACCTGCGGTGGAGTCCGCGCTCCGCCGCCCTGCGCGGCGGCTCCGTCCGGGCGCGGGCCTGGGCGGGGCAGGAAGAGGCGGCCAGCGGGTCAGCGCCGCGCCATGGGGCCCGCTGCGCGCGCCGGGGCCGGGCCGGGGCGCTGGGTCGAGGAGTCCGGGCGCAGGGCCGACGGGCCGAGGCGCTGGACCGTCTCCGGGCGCTGGAGCGAGGGGCCGGGACGCTGGACTGAGGCTCCGGGGCGCAGGGCCGAGGAGTCCGGGCGCTGGACCGAGGCTCCGGGGCGCAGGGTCGAGGGGCCGGGACGCTGGGTCGGAAGTCCGGACGCGGGGCCGCGGGGCCGGGGCGCAGGCCGGGCCGGGCCGGGCGGCGGCCCGACGGCGGGAAGCGCAGGGGAAGCTGTCAGCGCGCCGCCGGCCGCTCGGCTGGCGAAACCTCCTCTTCCTGCCCGGGCCGCGGACGCTCTTTCTCTCGCTCACTCTCTCACTTCCTGGCTGGAAATTCCCACTGACGTCGAGACGACACAGACCGACGGACACACGCGCGCACGCCGGGGGCGGGGTGGGTCGCGCCGGGGGTGGGGAAAGCCCGCCCTGGGGGGCACCGAGCGCCGGGCCCACCCTGGAGCCAAGCCCCACCCTCCGGGCCGCCGGGGGAACCGACCGACGCCCAGGGAAGCCCGCCCCAGGCCAGGCGGGCAGCTGCAGGGAGTCAAGCGCTGTGGGCAAAAATCAAGCTCCCAGTGTCTCTTCTGTTCCTGGGTCGGCAGGCTCACACTCTCCTAGATGCAGCTGGAGTTTTCCTTTCTCCTGGGAGCGCTGCGGCCCTGCGCAGGGACCCCAGCGCACACGAGGGCGTTTACCGGGCCACCTGCTGGGCTCGGCGTTGGGTGCGGGTTGAAGATGCCACGGGTAGATTATGCCCCAGATCAGAAACCTTCCACAGAAACCGTGCTCACGACTCACTGATTCTCTGAGCACTGCGTTCCTTTAACTTGCAGCCATCTAAGCAGCGTTACCTTCTCCCTTCGGAGCCCCTCAGTTCCCGCCCCAAGGTGTTAAGGTTCTCCTACGGGCTTTTGGCAGAGGAGTGGACTGTGTGGGATGAATCTGTGCCGTGACCTTTAGACTCACCCACATGTCGCTGCCAGAGCTGGTTTGCACAGCTGGAATTCGCGGGATTGATAAAGACGGAAGACAATGACTTTTTAGAAACCCTGGTTACTATTTAGGGGACATTATTAGAAATAGTACCAGTATTCTATTTTAATTCCTTGATAGTTTATACAAAATGATTTTTGCCGCTGACATGAGTATGAAGTGTGCAAACCCCTATGAAACAGTCAAGTGTGAGGGGAGTGGATTTTTATGGGGTAGGTGTGAGCCACTCATTCTGCAGGCCTGGTTGCCCCTACTGAAGGGATGCACGGCAGGACTGTGAGAGGAGAGAACCAGAACAAAAAAAGAGTATTAATCAGTGAAAATGATTAAATTCTACTCAGAATTCACAATTACCCCACGGAATGAACTTAAAATCTAGGGTGGGAAGTCAGGCATTTGTCTTCTAGGGCTGTGGGGACAGATGACCACACTGAGGGGTGGGGCGGGAGGCTTAGAACAACAGGATTTATTCTGCTCTGAAGGCAGAAACCAGAAATAAAGCTGCCAGCCAGTCTGGCTATGGTCTGGATGTTTGTATCCTTCCTCAAAACTCTTACCCTGAGACCCTAACGCCCAGGTGATAGTTTTAGGAGGTGGAACCTTTGGGAGGTGATTAGGTCAGGAAGGTGGCATCCTCCAGATGTGGATGACAGTCCTCCTAGACCGTGGAGGATGCGTCCCTTCCCTCCCAGGAGCCTCAGTCTGCAGCACTGTGTTTCAGCAGTCCAGGTGAGGGACTCAGACACATATACACATATGCATGTAATAACATGTGTGTTCCCTTAGGTATGTATGTACACAGCAGCATATAGGTTACATTCCAGCAACCCAACCTGCAAAGTTCTAGAGACAAAGGAGAGGGGATGGAAAGGCCTCTACAGGCGTAAGCAGCTATTCTTAGAAAGGGATTTGAAATTAGTTCCCTCAGATTTAAGGGACAGAAGTGCCTCCCTATTACCCAGACTGGGTCAACACATCCCTGTGGCATCTCTCCCTATGATGGTGGAATAGTTTATTACAGCTCCTTCAAGCTCTGGCCACCTCTGTGTTGTGTTTACGAGTTAACGAAGAGCACTGCATTAGCCTCTACGTGAGGTTACAAAGGAAAAGACACCATGGTGTCGTGGTTAGGTCCACCAAGGACCCAGATGCTCGTCCTAGGATAGGGGCAGGCTGTGGGGGGGGACAGCCGAGAGGCACAACTAAATTAAACAAAATGCTTCTTCCTCTGTGTCTGCCTACTCGCCTTCATTCCTGCCTGTACCTTTCCTTTAAAAAAAGAAAGAAAAAAGACAGGAAAATAAAATTTGCAATTTCTCCGCCTAATTTTTCCTAAGCCAGGAAGAATGACTCCTATCATCAGGACACGAGTGGCTTGTACAGTGATTTATATCACCAGGACTAATTCTAAAATGATATGGAGAATTCCTTGGCAGTTAAGGTGCGCTGAAAGGGAGGCCTTGATATGTTTAAAGGAGAATGTCACAGCTCTTAGAGACACTAGCATCTTCTCTACAAGGTCGAGTGAACGTGCACAGCCCTCCCTACCTTCAAAGAGTCCGGCAGAACTCTGTGTGCATCTGCAGCAAAATCCGATGCTTCGGAGAGACACGGCGCGGGCAGCCGCCTGTTCGTTCAGTTCTGGCTGTGAGTCAGCACCGCCTTCAGGTTAGGAGCAGCGCCTGACTGCCTTCCCAGGAGGTCACTCACCCCTTTTCCACCGTGAGTGCAGGCATGCCCTGTCCCAGGCCTGCTTTTCTCATCTTGAACACGGGATGGCCATTCTGCCCACCTCACAGCAGTTCTGTGAGGGCCCAGTGAGGTCATGTGCAGGGAGCACCTGCAGAGGGGACATCCTCACTGACACTGGGCATTGTCACCAATACTGTCCACTCTGTGGGGGAAAGCTGAATGAAGAAGATACGCTTCGTGGGTGCTGAGTGGTGGGTGAGACATGAGGGAGACATGATTAGGGTAATGAAAGAGGCTGGATGAGGGGAAGGGACACTTCAAGGCCTGAGGTCTATGTTTAAAACAGTCGGGAGCAGCCGCTGCCCGAGCACGCAGATCTAAATCTCCAGCCGGTGCCGCTCTGTCCCGGTCCGAACCGGCCCAGCCAGGCTCCACACACAGCAGCCGCCATGGAGGCCATAAACCCGATGGACAGCCCAACAAGGTGACTGTGGGGCAGATGTACACCTGTGACTCAGGCACCCACTCTGGTGCCAACGCCTGTGTGCCGTCCGTCAGCAGCCAGCGCATCGTGGAGGACGCCAGGACACATTCAAGGTGCACCACACAACCAAGGGGACCCGGAGTACCAGATGTCCACTATGACCAGAGCCAAGCAGGTGGGGAGGCCATGTGTCCTGGTGTGTCAGGCGGGGACAGCTCGCTGCTGCTGGCCACCTGGGTGGACAGGCAGACCACCAGCCTGCAGTGGCTGGCCAGCTGCTCAAGTTGGCCACTGTCCATCTCATCAACTACAGGATGATGCTGAGCTGGCCACCCGGGCCCTGCCTGAGCTCACCATACTGCTCAGAGACAAGGACTTGGCGGCAGTGACCAAGGCAGCCATGATCGTGATACCAGCCCTTGAAGAAGGCGGCGTCGTGCCGGACTCAGGCAGCTGCAGCCCCGCTGGTGGAATTGCTGTGCTCTCACAGCGAGGGCACCGCCACTGCGCTGCTGTCATCTTGCTCTGGGTCTCCGAGGAGAAGAACCCAGATGACTGTAAGTGTGTGTCCATGGAGCTCGCCAGCTGCCCAGAGCACGCTCCCCATCAACCAGCTCTATGTAGAGGACATGGATGCCACCCACTGCCCCATGTACTAAAGCGACATGCTCCTGGACACAGAGAGCTGCACATGGAATGGACGGGATTACCCCATCAACCCCTAAAGTGACAGCCTCAGGCCCACTACCCACCCTGCAGACCGCGTGCTGGCCTAGCTGGCCGACCCTGAGCAGTCGTCGTGGAGAGACCCTCGGCGTAGGTGATGAAATGAGACAGAAAGGCTCCCGAGTCAGGGGAGCAGGGCTGAGATTCCTGCCATTCCCGCACCCCCAGAGGTCCTCCCAGGGCCGTTCTCGGGATGGTGATCTGCCCCTGTGTTTCTGCTCTGGGATGCGGGCCCAGGGCCCAACACGCCCGCCCACCCCCACGGCCCTGGCCACCAAAACTTTCGGCTGGAGCCACCCACTCTGAGTCCACTGCCCAGTCCTCCCCTGAGCTGCCCGCAGGGCTCAGGCTCCTTCTCTGGGTCCGATTTTCTCGCCAGACTCCCTGCAATCAACTGTCCTGGATCCAGGTTCAAGGCCCAGAGCTCTGGACTCCAAAGTTTCTCTTGAAAAGTTCAGGGACTGTCAGTGAGTCTGGGCAGAGACATGGGGAGTGTGTCCCCTGCTCCAGGGGGTTGCCGCCCTCTCCTGTCCCCGGGTCATTACATTGGCTCAGTGGCCTCCGGGGAGCTGTTATGCAAGGGAGGGTGAAGGTTGCTGTTAGCACTCGCGATCGGCTACATCACGGCACCTGTAAGTCCGACACAGCACATGCACAGAGACGAAGGCTTTAAACGCAAGTCATTGGATGGAATTCCATCTGATCACATATGATAGCTTGTTACTATGGTTCTCAAGTGAGAATCTGCGTCTCTTGGTTAGAAGGTACTTTCCATTGCCAGTTCTGGAAGATACTCTGTCCTGAGAGCAGACAACTTTCCCAAGCGGTGTGCCTTCTGGAGCAGCGGTTAGGTCAACCGCCTCTGAAGGACGCAGGCCATGTGCCCCTGGGTTCGAATCCCCAGCTCCCCAGCCCGAGGGGGAACCACCAGTGTGAGCAACTAAATAAAAATAAAATAATAGATGCTTCTTCCTCCTTCCTGTCTGCTCACCTTCGTTCCTGTCTATACCTCTCCTTTAAAATATAAAACAAAAGTCAATTTTTCCAGAACCCTTCAGCAGCATGTTTTTGTTTTGTTTTGGTTTGTTTTGGTCTTGATTCTCATTGACCAGAATTGAGCTATGCGTATTCTTTTAAAACAGTTAACTGACATGGAATAGCCGCACGTAACTTTGACATGAACACACCGTGAACTCACCACCACAATCAACACAGTGGTCATTTACGCCACCTCAACTGTTTCCCCAGGGCCGCATGAGGCCCTCGCTCCCAACCCGTCCTGAGCGACCAGACTCATATTTATTTTCTAGAGTTTCCTATAAGTGGGACCATGTAGTATCTTCTCTTTTTATGTCTGGCTGCTCTCACTCCACTCACCGTGATTAAGATCCACCCACGTTGTGTGTCAGTGGTCCAGTCCCGTCACAGGTGAGTAGGATTCTGCTGTGAGGATCTACCACAGCTTACTTTTCCATTTCTCTGTTGAAAGACTACTGGATTATGGCAGTTGGTGCCTTGCAAAGGATTTGCCACTCCCTAAGTGTTGACTTTGTCATCATAAAGTTACTCATGGTAGTTCCCTATTATTGTTCTTAAAAAGTTAGATTTTGTATTTGGAAAGCACTCCCTCACCAAACTCATCGCTCCACTCTCCTCCCTCTGTCTGTCTTTACCCTTTGGCCACTACTGCTCTGTTCTCCACCTCTGTGCCAACAAGGAATTATAGACATGGAATCACGCAGTGTGCCACCCTTGGGGCTGGTTTTTCTCACTCAGCCCAGTTGCCTGGAGAGTCCGCATCTCTGAGCTGTGGGTCTGTGGTGGGGACGCGCCTGTATGCTTACGTATTGGAAGTCATCTGGGGCACTTCCACTTTCTGTCCGTGCAAATCAGGCTTCTCCAAACATTCTCCTCTAGTCATTTGTGTAAACATGCATGGTCGTTTCTGCCCGCGTGTCAGAGCTAGGTCACAGCAGTTGCATGTTCTGTTTATTTTTTCAAAGGAAAGGTGCAGGCAGGAGTGAAGGTGAGCAGAGACAGGCTGGAAGAAGGAGGAGGAAGAAGCACTTCATTGATTGTACTTAGTTGTTCATTTTGGTTGCTCCCCACGGGCCCCAGGAAGAGAACCTGGCACTTTGGGTGGGATGTGGCATGTGCCAGCTGCCGCTCCACCAGGGTGCCCCGCGCACTTAATTTGTTTTGGGGGGACGGTCAGACTCCTTCCCAGAGAGGCTGCACCGCTTCCACGCCCACGGCGATGAGAAGCAGTCCCTTCCCCTCTCACCAGCACGGGAGCTGTCGTGTTCTGTTCTCAGTCACGCCCATGGGTGCGCACTGACACTTACGTGGGTCTCGCTCGGGCGTTCTTCAGCGCACAAGAGGTTGAGGCCAGTTCCCGGCTCACTTGCCACCAGGTGCCTCCTCAGGAGTTTCCGTCGCTGTCCCTGTGTGTCTTCTAGCTGGATGGCTGATTCGTTTACAATGTTTGGATTGTGCCTTATGCACAATGTTACCTGTGTGATGTGCAAACACATCTTCCTGACCTGATCTGAAGGCTGATTTTTCCCTCCTCTTGACTGAGTCCTTTGAAGACCAGACATTTCAAATCTTGCTGAAGTCCAGTGTATCCCTTTCCTTACACGGGTCAGACTTTTGGTGTCGAGACTAAGAATTCTGTGTCTGGTTCTAGAGCGCAAAGGTGTTCTTTGTTTTAAGAAGCAGTTCCATAGCTTGGAGCTCGCATTGAAATCTGCGATCCCCTCTGACTTGCTTTCTAACTTCAGATGTGGTTCGTTTGCCTGTGGAGGTCACTTGTCCCACCACCCTCTGCTGAAGAACCTTCTCCCCTCTCTGAGGGGTGTATCACCGTTGTCACCGTCAGCCTGGAGGACCCGTTAGAGATGGTGTTGTCAGGCTCTGGGTGCAGCCACAGGGTCGGGGCTGGCCCTGGTCTCCGGCCCCACAGGGCGCAGCATTTTCCTCTGGCTGGAAAATTCCGGGTGGTTGTCTTTCCTCCTCGTTCACTGTGTCACTGGTAAGTATAATGGCGGTTGCAGGGTTTTATAACTGTTCTGTGTCAGGTTGAAGCTTTCCCCTCCAGTCCTATTTTTCTGAGAGGTTTTGTTGTCTTCTTTATTCTAAAATTATGAACAGGTGTTGGATTTTGCCAAATGCATTTGCTGCATCTATTAATAAGATTGCATTTTATCAGGTGGATTACATCAATGGACTTTTTTAAAAAATCGGAAGGGAAGGAAGAAGCATTTGGAAGGAAGGAAACGGAGAAGGAAGCTCTCCCTCTCTCCCCTCTCTTTTGGGTTTTCACCGCAGCCCCAAGTCTCAAACTCAGGTCCTTGGGTTTCACATGGTCCACACACCAGCGTCAAAGTTGCCTGAGTCACAGGCTGCCCCACCAGCTGATTTTTAAGTATTGAGGCAGATTTGAGTCCCAAGATAAATCCCATTAAGTTAACAGGATGACTCTTCTTAGAGATTTCTGATTCTCTTTGCTATAATGTTCACATGTATATTTATGGAAGACATTCACGTAAGAGCTTTCTTTTTTTTCAAGCTGTCTTTGTCTAGTTTGGGTATCAGGTTGATGCAAGCTTCATGCAATGAATCATCATGCATTCCTTCCTGCCCGTTTTCTGGAGAAATCGTGCCGTATGCTGCTTTTTCTTCTTCAACATTCGGTGCAGCTCTCCAGAGAAGCCCTCCGGGCTTGGAGATTTCTTTTCTGGAAGTTTTAATCTGACGTATTCAGTTTTGCTGATCGTTGTGGGACTTGTCAAACTTTCATTCTGGGCGAGTGGTGGTAATCTGCGTTTTTTTTTAAAAAAGTCGATCTATTCCACCTAACGTATCAACTGTACCTGCAGTGGTTCCCTTATTACCTTTCGATTCCACAGGCTGGGCGGTGATATTCCTATTTTATTGCAATATCTACTTGAGTCCTTTGGGTTATGGTTTTATTATGGAGCAATGAGGGTCTTTACCCAAGAAGAGCCCTGTCCCCAGACCCCACGTCCCAACTGCCAGGCCTCGGAACAACATACGCCCAACTCGTTTCATCTGGACTATTTATTTCCAGCCTCCCTCTGCTAACATGCGAAGGACACATTTGAGGCTGGAATTCCAACTCTTACAACAGTGATTATTTAGAGACTAGGTTTGTACCAACTAATAACAGAGCTGTGGTAAATTTATAAAAATCAGTCTTTTAAAGTAGGTTCTTTCACCCAGTTATCTGTTGTCTGTTGTGCAGGGACCTGCCACGTCCCCTCCCACGAGCCCCAGATCTGGGCTGTGACGCAGGGATGTGGACAGAACACTGCACTCCCTCAAGCCCTTGGCCTCTTTTCATCAACAAGCTTAAATCTTGCTGACGGAAGGAAGTCGAATACAGGAAATAACTTATCTAATGACGAGAGGCGTTGACACAGCACTATCTCCGCCATCAGAACAGCATCTCGCACTTCGATGATCAGGCACCTCTCCTGGCCGCTGTCAACGCCCATCACGACCTTCGGGGTCAGTCGGTTGTCCACGCTTTTCCCGTGTCGCCCAGGTACGGTGCCAGTGCGTGTGCCGCACCTGTGTGGGCCCTCCGTGAGGTCACACGCTGCACGGAAGGTGGCGTGCAGGACAGAGCTCTGTTGCGGTGGCCGTGAGCCTCAGCCCCCTGGTGGGCACCTCCTTTGCTGGGCCCTGCGTCCCGTCTCCATGCAGCCAGAAGAGCAAGATGCCTGGCGTCAAACCATCTGTCTGCAAACCCTCCTGCTGCCATGTATTAGCAGCACCCTGGGGCCAGCTCCTCAAGCTCCCTGCGCTATGGGAGAAGTGCGGTTTGCAGGGCTCTCCTGCAGTGTCCTGAGATTTACAATTAGCAGGGACCTGATAACACACTTCAACAGCAGCCGCAATTACTATTGCTTCACAGCCTCCACAATAGTAACTAGAAGAAGAGAAAGAAAGCAGGGTTTCAGCATCCCTGCACACAGCACACTAGAGCCATAAGTTTACACGCACCCAACTCCCGAGTGCCGTTTAGCCACTTGCTTCCTCACAAACACAGGGCCACTCACACCACTCACACCGAGCCCAGCAGCTTGTTCCAGGTGAGTCTAAGGACAGTCACCACCTGCAGTCATGCTCACTGGCTTGTGGCCCAGCGGGGGGGTTCGTGTTTGCATTTTTCCTCTTGAAATGGAATGACCCTTCTACCTTGCAAGAAGATGGAGAAACCCAGTTTCCCTGAATCAGGGATGAAATAATCAGGGAGGGCTGCAGGGCCCCCACCCCACCCTGGTCCTCTGCCCCTGGGAGCCTGCGGCCCCGGGAGGCCTGTGATCCTGGGGCTGCGCCGCGGTGTGCACGGAGGAACGCGGTCCTGGCAGAGGACCGGCGACTGAGGGCGGGCATCCAGGAGCTCTGGGCCTGGGGATGCTGTGGAGGAGACACCCAGCCCTCAGCACCTGTGCCGAGTCCTCAGCTGGAGGCGACAGGACGCAAAGATGAAACTTGCGCAGGCCCATGCCAGGCCGCCTCCCGGCGACAGCGCTGTCGGTCTGAAGGGGCAGTGAGGCAGGTGTGCAGGACAGGCGTTTATAAGGCCTGAGGAACAGTCTTCCTTTCTCAATGGACTCAGACAGGGACGAGTGGAAACAAATGTAATGTGCACTTTTAAGAAGAAAAGGGTGGCTCAGGTGCTAGGCCGGCCCTGGGGCGTGGATAGTGGAAAACCCAACGGCCCAGGTTCATGACCCAGCTGGTGGGGAACAACCAAAAATAAATAAAAGTGGTTCCTCCTCCTCTTTCTTCCTTAAACGATGCTTCCTCCTCTCTCCCTTCATAACTCTCTTACACACACACACAAAAAGAAAACGAAAAACCAGTTTTCTCCCCTGAAGATTCAGAGGACTTGCCTAGTTTGAGAATGATTACTACTAACACTGCGGGGATGTTTTGGAAAACTTTTTGACGGTCATAGAAATGTCAGGAAGGACAGTCTTTATGGAACCGTAGCACCGAACTGGAGAACAGAAAAGAGCTGACAGCGTGTGACATCTCCTGGAGATGGGGCAACTGTCTGGCGAGCGCCGGCCTCGGTTACCCTCCCCGTGGCAGGCGGGCTGGCGACGCTTTTCTGGAAGGTGGGGGCAGCGCGCACATGTTCAGAAGACTGTCGGCCCCCGGGCGGAGAATGACTTGTGTTCAGGTGATAGCTTCTCTGGGCAGAGTCACAAGCAAGACTTAAAGAGATCCAGCCCCCCAAATGCTTTCTGAGCACAAAAATAGAAGCCCTATGTTGGTTTAAAAGACATACCGCTTTACAAAGAAAATTAGCAGAGAGAGAGAAGCAACTTGCCACATTTTTAAATTTTAAAGGTAAATACAAACAATTAAAATATTTTAAAGTGGTCAGCTTGAAATAAAGGGTATTATCTGTGAAACGCAGGTGGCAGAACTGAACATTTTCCTTCACAGCAGTGTCAGTTTACAGGAGAGCACTTTCTACGGGAGAAAAGAGTCCAGCAGCTCTGCGTCCTCTCTCAAGTCCTCGTTTACATAGACATGAGGACACACACATGCACACGCACACACACCACACACACGTGTGTGCGCACATGCACGAACACAGCACACACCTTCCACGCGCGAGTACACACACACACCCCATGCGCATTTGCACGCACACAGGAAGAATGGCTCGTGAGAACTAACCACCTGCTTTCTGTTTAAAAATTACTTGAAGACATATTTCAGATGCCTGAAGTTGGTAAGAATTTAAAAAACTGTAAGTTATGCTACGAAAGGGCTTACAGCGTGCACTGAAACAATTCAAACCTAATATTAGGTGGGCTTGGGTTCCCTACAGCAAATAAACCAAGAGGAGATGTGTGAGTGTGTATGTGTGTATGTATAATGAGTAATATCAGCTGTTAGTCCATCCATCCACCCATCCATCATCTATCCATCGATCACCATCTATTTATCAATCATCTATCTACTCATCTATAAATCCCTGTGTCATCATCGATCTATCATCTATCATCTACTCATCTAACTATCTATTAATTTACTGTCTATTCATCTATTTATTCATTTATCTAGTTATCTATCTGGATACATATTCTGAGGAATTGGCTACTGTCATGAAGGCTGAGACTTCAAGGGCTGCTGTCACCAGTGAGGCTCAGGAGAGAGTTTGAAGAGGCCTGGGCCCAGCTTGCAGACACTCAGGCAGAGAGCGAGCTTTCCTCCTCAGCCGGCGTCAGACTTAGGTGGAGTGAATGAGGCTCCTTGCAGTGGGAAGGCCCTCTGCTTACCCACATGCTGAGCTCACCCAGACATACCTTCATACGTGCAGAATGTCTAACCATGTATGCGGTCCCGTGACCCAGGCAGGATGATGCGTAAAACTGGCCAGCACGCTAGGTTTAAACAGTTGTGCGATGTGCCCTGGTGGCTCAGGTGCTAAGCCAGCAGCTGGTGTGTGGACCATGCAGAGCCCAAGGACCTGGATATGGGCTCCTGGCAGCGAGTGGGGAGCCGCTCAAAATAAATAAAGTGCTACCTCCTCCCTTCCTTAAAAAAATGCTTCTTCCTCTTCTCCCTTCTCTCTTTAAAATAAGAAAAAATGGTTGTATGTCTAGTTATAAAGCATAAGTGCAAGTATCAGATGTTGTTCTAAAAAGAGACTAATGTAAAAATTGTACATATAAAGATGAAGTTCAGTACTGTGGCTCTAAATATCCAGAAAATACAGACTATGGCTCAATGAAAATACTGTTAACTGAGAGAAGGTAAAAAATACAGACATTTAAAAAAATCTTATGTGAAAATCTGTAAGGAGTGGAAAGGATCTTTAAACACTGAGTATTAGTAGGACTTACAACAGACCTGAAATCTTCCAAACCTGCAGAAGATAAAATCAACCCAAAGAGCAAGAGGCAGAAACAGAGGAAGTGGCATAAATGTCATGAAAACAAAGTATAACCTCAGATAGTAAAATAAGACGATGCATATCTGTTCTGATAATACATTCAAGTGGGCTATACTCCGCAATTACAGCAAAAGTCTGCCAACTAGGTTTAACAATCAGTATCTTTATGCAGCTCTCAAGGGACACTTCTAAAAGCACACATTTCAAAGATATGAGGACAAAGATTCACAAGGTAAAGTGAAGGAAATACTTTTGACAAAGGCATGAAGGACAGAAGTATTGAAGGGTTGAAAACTAGGTCATTTTATCATGCACGCTGCCTGCACAGGCAAGTCACACAATCACAGGCTGTTATGTCTCCAATATAATAGAGACAATGGTGGGAGGAAAACCGAAATCACAGGAAAGCATCGCCTTCTCCTCTGGTTTTGGAGGACAGTAGACATGGAGACACCATGTCCTGTGGGTGGCCAGGAGCTTCCTCTCAGCCATCACAGGTCACTTGGTGCCTCTTGGGATTCCTATGGGTCCCTGTGACCAGCTCTGGTGTGCTGGGCCCTTCCTGGGCCTGTCTGCCCTGTCCACCGAGGGTGGGAGGGTCTGGGCCTCCAGCCTCTCCTGTCTGAGTGGAGGAGGCCTCAGAGTCGTGGGCTCAGCCCTCTCCGTACGGTCTCCCTGATGCCTCACAGTTTTCTTCTGGATCTTGTCTTTACCAGTTACTCCCAACACAGCCCTGGATTCAAGGTCCGTTGCCTGTGGAGCTTGACCTGTTGCTGGGACCTAAGCTGACCTGAAGGTTGGCATGAGCTGGGCCCAGGCCCGAATCCGCTTTGCCTACCTGCTGGGAGGAAAGGTGTGTCCCCATTCCAACCAAGCTGTACAGGGACCCGGGGCAACCTGCAGCCACTGCATGCACCAGCTTAGCCGTGAGGACAGGAGATGAAGGCGAATCCACCATTCAAATCTTAGACGGAACCTTTGATGAATACGTGGAGATTTGTCAACCTCAGTTCTATCAGCTCCCCAGTGCTCTCAATGAATATGCACTGGAATGGGTTTACATTAGCAGCAATGAAAAGTCAGAGTAGCCTTCAAGTAGGAAAATACAAGTTCTCGTAGAATTGGAATGCTATGATGAATGGTAGATTAATAATACGAGATCTTTAGAAATCAGATGGATCGTAGTTTTGAAACAGGGTTTTAGGTTCAGGGACTAAGCCTGTGTGGGGCCAGTCCACACCCAGTCTAGGGCCTCAGGTCTGCAGCCCAGGACCCAGGAACAACTGGAATGAACAACTGACTAAAGATAATGCTTCTTCCTCCCTCCCTCCCGTCCTACCTCTTAAAAAAAAAACAAAAAAAACCAGTCAACTAGCTACAAAAAAACCTTACTTTATTCCTGAAAACATAACTTTTAAAGAACACATTTTCTAAAATGTAACCATCTGTGAAATTAATGTTAAAAGACTGAAAAAATACCAAGCCCACACGGAAATTAAAAATCTTTCGCCAATGACTGCAGGCTAGAAAGGGCATCTAAAGGGAACAGAAGGTGAAAATGTTAGTATGGACGGATCTCATTCAGAGACAGGCCCTCCGTCGTCTGAGCAGCATTCAGCACGCCGGCTCCTGGGCCAGCCTGCGCTCACTGACTTGGGGAAGGAAAGAACTGTAATGTCACTTGTCTTTGTAAAACCTTGGACATCCAGAGGTAGAGAGCGAGTGCTGAGCTCTGCTGGGAAGACAGGTCCCCGGCTGCACAGAGAAGCCTGCTGTGGAGAGTGAGGACCCCGACGGCCCTGTCCCCGAGCCTGCTGGAGTCTGTGCCCTGCCGACCAGCGGTGAGTCCCGGCTGACACGGGTCACAGAAGTGCCTTTGGGGTGTCTCCACTGGGAGTCGCCAGTGTCAGCAGACGGGAGGCGCCACAGGAAGGCCCCTGCCTCACTCCTGGTGCTCAAAACCCAGCCCGCTGACGGGAGGCGCCTGGCGGCTGGCACCGGGGGGCGGGTGTGCCGTGCTGATCTGTAGAAAAGTGAACTGGTTTGCACGTCAGCTGCATCTGAGTTTGTGGCTAGAACGTCACTCTCCACACTTCCCACTAGCCCTTGGCGGGGGTGGGCGAAGGCGCTTGGGAAAGCAGAACTTGACTTCTCCAACGTCACTCCCACCCCAACACTTGTGTTTATTTTTATTTTTACAGGTAGACCGATCTCGGTGCCAGGTTTCCTGGCTTTTGCCCACACGGAGAGCCACCTAGGGGCCCTGCCTGTAGTGCGGTCTCACTCCTCCGCATGCCTCTTCCCAGGCCCAGAAGGGCTTTGCCTTCTCAGATGTAAAACTCCACCATCTAAATTCCTCACAAAGCAGTGGGTTGTTTTGCTGCAAAATCTAACATTTGGAGGAAGCCGCCGACACTGCTCATCTTTCCTCTTGTCCTTCTCCTGGATCCCTGGAAAGTAGGGAAGACGCGGGTGAGTGGGGTGGGTCTCTCACAGGTGACGGAAGAGCCATCAGAGAATCAGAACGCAAGGTGTCCCCTTACAGGGACGGTCCGGTGAGGGCGTGTTTCACGTCTGGCCTGGAGCCTCCCTGTCACTGCGGTGCTGGCTGGTGGAGGACACTGGCCACTATCTCACGGTCGGGGACAGAGCCCCTGTCCGACACTGCATTGCAAAGCCAGGTGAAGTGGGTCGAAGTGGGTCTTGTCTTCTTTGGGTTCACAGGTGGAGAATTCACTGTTCGATGTGTCCATTTCCCTTTCATCCTTCAAAGGTCCTTTTCATCTTCAGCGGAAATTTCACCCCAAATTTGGGGCATGCTCTCCTGAGTTTATAGGACGACTTCAACTTCAAGACCAGGACCAACAGCATTCAGAGGGGTGTGGGCAGCAAGTCAGGAAGACGTGTTGTAGGAGAACAGAACCTGCCTCCTGAGTCCCGACAACTCCTCTCAGGCCCCCGGCGCGTCTCTGCGGACACAGTGATGTTTCTCTCTCCTGATTTCTATTCAGCGATGTGGCAGGTCTTGTCTGCACTTCATGTTGGCATGAAAATGCATTATTCCATTTTCATCTCTTCTCTTTCTGCATTTCCAAGTTCTGTCCACTCCAAACGCGGGTTCCTCTTTTCAAGCCACACAGGATCACAGGTGCTGGTCCCGTGGAAAGTGGGCTCCACAAAAGGGTGTGTCTCGCCCAGCAGACAGAAGCTGATGGAACAGCCACTGGAAGAAAGGAAACACAGAGCCACAAAGGTTGCACGGTCAGCAAGAGGATCCTTTCTCCAAAAGGAAGACATCCGAATAGAGTACTTTAAATTGCTCATTTGTATTTAATACACATGATAATTATAATATGCACATATATGGATATAGCCATGAATAATTCAAAGTGGCATTCTTAAAAACTGTAACCATTTGTGATAGAGTTCTCTAAATTTTTCTCATCCTTCATATACAAATGCTGAATTTTATTATCTCTGGATATCCCTCCTCGCTCTAAACTTCCCCTTTTGAGACCTTAGTATAAGTAGAATTTGGTGGATTTTTAAAAAGTAATTTGGTCACAACTCGCATATTTTTTTTTTTCTGGGAAATAACTGTAAAAATGAACATGTCCTTTCTCTAGAAGTTTGAGTCATTCCAAACCACATCTGACTTGCTGCCGGCTCATTTTTAGTTTGTTCTACATGAAGGTGGCATCAGGCCCAGCAATGGGGGAGACATTATCCTGGGATAAATTTTAACCTTTACATTCTGGTGTCTGTTTCTAACGAGAAAGACGGATCATCCATGCCTGGATGACGGGAGAGAAAAAAAGAAGGACGGAGCTTTTCAGGGACGTCACAATCTTACATGCGTATCTCAGAGGGCACATACAAGTCACCTGTCACGAGCCTCTTTTTCTGGGTTGCTCTGTTCATAACTGGAAGCGAGGCCTGGTGAGGCACACGCCTTCTGTGCAGGAGTAGAAGCGGGTCACCGATGAGACACCAGGCTTTCCCGCCACATGCTGGTCCTGGGCTGTGGCCGCTGGACACTGGGGGTGTCTGGAACCTCAGAAAGCACCATCTCAGTCCCGGTTCTCTGCCTGCTGGCTGAGTTGATGCTTTCTCAGACATTCTTGTCTAGTCCCTGTGTAAGGATGCGCCTCAGAGGAAAGTCTGAGCGGCCGAAATGGGACCCCAGGCATTGACGAGGGGGCTGCATGCCCTGCAGCTCAGGGCACGGACGAGGGAAGGAGAGGGGCATTTCCCAGTTCTCTTCCTCTGCGCCTGGCACCAGGCCAAAGCCTCCAGGTGTAGGATGAGCGAGGCAAGTTGTTCCGAGAGCGCTGGGCAAATAAACATCGGCCTCTTCACATCTCTGCTGCCCATGTGCCCGCTCCCTGTCCTTTGCAAACTGTCATAGCTTCTGTCTTCCCGCTACCAAGAATCCTGTTAAGAGAGCACCCTGACACCAGCTTCATCTCCCGTCCCAGCACATGTCCAGAGGTCACCAGGCTCCCTGCAGAGCTGTCGCAGTGTCTGTAGTCACTCATGCAGCGAATGCTGCCACCTGCTGGCTGTGGGGACAAGGTCACACACGTGCTTATTCTCTTGAGTCACCGCCTTCGGGCTGCTGATGGGAACAAAAAGGCTGGGGTAGGTCACCGGTCCCCGCGGGTGTCCATCCCCATGGAATGTGAAAACATCGCTATGATTCTGTTTTGCCATTAAGTGTGCAGCAGGAGCCGTAACTGAAGCGTGAGGAGGAAAAAGGTGGTACAGGGCTTCCCACCTCCCACTCCACGCTGCCGTGCGTGTCAGGTCAAACAGGAGTGAGTGACGTCCACACCACACGACTCCACGTGCTCGCTTTCACTCTGATCCGGACCGTCCGCCGACACTCGTGCTCATGCCATTGCTAGTCGACGAAACCACGCATGTGAAAATCTCTAGAATTTTGTTCTGGTTCGGACCAACCGGAGCAGTGCTAGTTGGTTGGATTAAATGGGCGCTCATTTTTAATACGTAAGCAATCCAGTGGGCAGGATCCCGGAAAGCAGCCTTTCAAGGACAAGTTACCTGGAGGAACGTGACTGATCAGTTCTCATTTGTGAATGACGAAGTCATTTATTATTTTTTGATGACAAGTCTGAACGCAGGCACCTTTCGCCCTCATAGGGGAGTGGTCAGAAGTATTTTGTTGAAGGCCCTTTTGGATTTGTTGTCAACCATCATTACTGAAAGAAGGAGTTACTAGCCCTTTTGCTGGGAAAAATGCAGATTATTTTGCAAAATGGCTTTTCACGCAACAGCGGCCATCGCGATGCGCGGACCCCACGCGAGGTGTTTCTGGCACAAGGCTCCATCCGCCACCAAGGGGATCAGAGCCTGCATTTGAACAGGACTCCCTGGCGGGCCTGCCACACGCGAGCCTGGGAGCACGAGTTGAAAGTACCTCAGCTGCCATCGGTATTTTCATGCTGCTATGGAATCTGTCCCCAGAGACATAAATGGTTCTATGAGGAGACTTTGCTCTGCTTTCTGACTAAGTCTATGCAAAGCACCTCTCACATCCTGGTTTCCCTCTTCTGAGGGTTGTTCAAGCCTAGAATTGGTGTGAATTCCTCCTCCCAGCCGTGAGTCAGGGGGCTTTCTGGAAGGGAAATTCCCATCCAGGGCTGTCTGCATGACATGCTGCATGACGAACCGCGGCCGGCCATCGAGGACGGCTGCTTCTAGTTCCTTCTGCAGGAAAGTGTGTCGGCGGGTGCAGGCTGGGCGTGCTCAGGGGCCGACTTCCTGCCACAAAGTCTAAAGCTCCTGAAAGAGAAAGTAACTATCACAAGTCAGCTAGGTCTCCAGTGGCTTTTTGTTATTGTTGAGTTAACTCTTTAAACTCTTTCTGATATTGTTCCTGTGTACATTCACTGGGGGGACTGGATCACTTACTTGTTAATTATTTGCTTCTCACCTCATTAACTCAACAGTTTAGTTTTTATTAGAAGGACAACTAAGGCTGTTTTTATGCCTGAAATCATTCAGATTTTTAGTTGAGAAAGGTACTTAGGAGGTTGGTAATGATTTTACTTTTCAGTGTCAGGAGATGCTTATCGTAAGCATGTTGAGGTCATTTCAAGGTCACTGTGGTGTACACCCATGCACACACATGGACACACACAGGCTCATACACGCACACACATGGACGCACATGCACACACATGTGGATGCACACAGGCTCACACATGGACGCACACAGGCTCACACGTGGACGCACACAGGCTCACACATGCATGCACATGGACGCACACACACGTGGACGCACGCAGGCTCACACATGCACGCACATGGATGCACACACACATGTGGATGCACACAGGATCACACATGCACACACACATGGATGCACACACGTGGGCGCACACAGGCACATACATGGACGCACACAGACGCACACACACATGGATGCACACAGACACACATGGACGCACACAGGCACACACATGGACGCACACAGGTGCACACACGTGGACGCACACAAGCTCAGACAAGCACACACATGGGCACACACATGGACGCACACAGGCGCATACACGTGGACGCACACAGGCACACACGTGGACGCACACAGGTGCACACACACGTGGACGCACACAGGCTCACACGTGGATGCACGCAGGTGCACACATGCACACACGTGGACACACAGGCACACACGTGGACACACACAGGATCACACATGCACACAATGGATGCACACACACGTGGACGCACACAGGCTCACATGTGGACGCATGCAGGTGCACACACATGGATGTACACATGCACACACGTGGACGCACACAGGCTCATACAAGCACACACATGGGCACACACATGCACACACACAGGCGCACACACGTGGATGCACACAGGCTCACACGTGGAAGCACGCAGGTGCACACACGCACACATGTGGACGCACAGGCTCAGATAAGCACATACATGGGCACACACAGGCGCACACATGTGGACACACACAGGCTCACACATGGACGCACACAGGCTCACACGTGGACGCACGCAGGTGCACACACGTGGATGTACACACCCACACATGTGGACGCACACAGGCTCAGACAAGCACACACATGGGCACACACATGCACACACACAGGCGCACACACATGGACGCATGCAGGCTCACACGTGGACGCACGCAGGTGCACACACACACGCGGACGCATAGGCTCAGACAAGCACACACATGGGCACACACATGCACACACACAGGCGCACACACATGGACGCATGCAGGCTCACACGTGGACGCACGCAGGTGCACACACACATGTGGACGCATAGGCTCAGACAAGCACACACATGGGCACACACATGCACACACAGGCACACACATGTGGACGCACACAGGCTCACACGTGGATGCTCGCAGGCGCACACACGTGGACGCACACAGGCTCACACGTGGATGCACGCAGGTGCACACAGGCACACACATGTGGACGCACACAGGCTCACACGTGGATGCTCGCAGGCGCACACACGTGGACGCACACAGGCTCACACGTGGATGCACGCAGGCGCACACACGTGGACGCACACAGGCTCACACATGGACGCACGCAGACGCACACAGGTGGACGCACACAGGCTGACACGTGGACGCACTCAGGTGCACACACGTGGATGTACACACGCACACACGTGGCCGCACACACGCAGCCCGTGCCGAGGTGTGGGGCCGCCCCCCGCCAGGAGGGCTCCACGTGTTTGGGGGCCTGAGGCAAGACAAAGAAGACGCGTTGGGGAACAACACGAGGCTGCCCAGCGTGCACAGGCCCCTCCTGGCTCCTTCTGTAGCAATGACGGGTCCGCGTCGTACGGGCCTGGAGGGGGCCTGGGCTTGGAGTCTGACGACCTGGTCCTGGGACTGTGGTCCCCTCAGAAGCCCAGAACACTTTTTCTAAGTCCGCGGATGAGCTGTGATTGGACAGTGGAGTCCATCTCTGCTCCCCGGAGAGTCGCTGAAGGCAGTGCCGGCCTAGGACTGGCTTCCACGCAGTGGCTTCCCCAGCCAGGCCCCCTTCTCATAACGGGCTGGGGCCTCATTCTCTCCTGAGGCTGTGGTTGGAGGGCCGGTGGTCTGCGGATCTTCTCCCCTCGGCTGTGGGACCTCTGCAGGGTGAGGGCAGCCGAGTGCGTGAGAGACTGACCAGGCACCCGCCAGGCACTCCCCACATCGGGTTTTCTCCCCTCGTCCTCAACAGCCTGCGATGGGACATAACTACAACCCTGCGCCAGGCACACTTCCAAGGCCAGGGATCCCACCCTACGAACTCCTTCGGAGATCAAATACGGAGGCCAGATAAACACGTGACGCTTGAGAGTCGGTGTTACGTGCGGTTTGTCACCGTGCGAGAGGGTGAAGTTAGCCCCTTCAGAAAGCTGCCCTCAGCTTTCCCATGTGGCGAGTGGACAAGTTGGGATTCCAATAGCTCCCCATCACCCCACTTCTGTAAGCAGCCAAAGCCGGGGATCGGATCAAGCTGCCCAGCGGAGTCGGTGGGCCGTCCCGTGGCGCCACAGCTGAGCCATTTCACTACGGACCTGGAGACAGAGCTTCCAGAAGAGCCCGCGTGCGGCCCCATGGCCAAAGGCCAAGGTGATTCATGACCACAAGCAAAGCAAAATCTAATGACGCTTGTCTGGACTTCAGCAAACCCTGTTGGGTGAAACCTCTGATCTTTGTGGTTCTTGTCAGCAAAGCTTAAGAAAGCAGGTGAAGGTTGTGGGAAGGCGAGAACTGCGTGGAGAGGGGCGGCATGTCAGCACACGAGGGGCTTCCACACAGGAAGGCACCTGGCCTGGGGCTCCCTGACAATTTAGAATCACACAAGGTAGGGCTGGCCTTTAAAATAAAGCCCAGAGTACCACCGGCACTTAGAGAACGCATGACCTGAGAGTTCAGTGCAAGCGAAATGTCTGCCATGCGGGACCACACAGCCACGGACGGAACCAGAGGAGCGGGAGAATGCGCTAGTGTGGCGTTCGAGGCTCAGTGCATTAGTCCGCGTGGACACACACACCCTCTTCTGTTGTTAGCAAAAGTCTGCCTTTGCTGCTCATCTGTCACCCTGGAGACTCGCCCTAGAGCTCGGTGTCTGCAGTCAGACGGGTGTGGATTCGAGTCTTATTTCTGGCCCTGTTCCGCGACCCTGGACAAAATCCTTAACCTCGTGGTCCCTCGGTTTCCCCGTGTGTGTTATGCGACACGGTGCTCTCATTCCGTAGGACCGGAGAGAATGCGTTACGTCCACGCTGACTTGCAGTCAGCACATGGTTCGAACGGAGGCTGCCACAGTGACAGAGTAATGATGTCTTTTTCTTTTTAAACAGCATATATTTTACTTTTGAGCACACGATAAACACCAAACTTCTCCGATGCTACTCTGCCCTCCATCAATTCTTATACAGACTTGAGTACCTTGGAAGCATGTTGCTTTTTGGTAAGGCTTCTGATGATGAGAAATCAAGACATAGGAGCCTCAAAGGTAAAAGGTTTTGTGTCTGCCATCTTCAAAACCAAGAGACGGCATATTCCACTTTCAAAGTGAAGGGAACGTGTTTGCCAGGACCTTCCATCCGTCAAGCATTCACTGCAGGGTGATCCATGTAAGTCTTCTCACACATCATTTACTCCAAGTGAGATGAAGGCCAAGCGGTAGAACACACAGATTTCAAAGTACTGTGTGGATTATTTGGGGGGTGTTTGAAAAGCAGAAGTCTGTAACTTATCTTAAAAGAAAGCAAGTTCCAGGAGTTTTTCTCGTTTAGCAGCACAGACAAAAACAGGCAGAGAAGACCCTTCTAAGCACTTACAACATTTTCTTTGAAAGATCCTAGACTTGTATTGTGATCACAGATGCAATTCAAGCGTGAATAAATAATCGTATTCTCTTTTAACACCCTCCTCCCTCCATGTTTCTTTAAACAGAAAAAAGGGCTAAAAGTCTCTTAAACCTAATTTGCCAGAGTTGTTGATTTTAAAAACAGACAAACGTGACCTTCTGAAATCCTCTCTTGAGCGACAGCTCCTCCTGCTGCAGAAATCCTGGCGTGAGCTCACGCCAAGAGCCGACGACGGGGATGCACAGGGGGCAGGAGTCGCCTGCGGTCCCCATCGTAGGTGTAGAGAGAGCAGAGCAACTTCAGGGGTGCGGGCTGGGGGCTGTCCCGGTGTAGGCACTGAGGAGCCTCCAAGAGTTGCCGCTTTGGGGAAAAGAGCCTGTTTCTCTTCTCAAGTGTTTGCGTTTTCTAGTAGCAGCTGTGACGGGGAGCGTGACAAAAAGGCGAACCTGTTTCCTTGAACCTGCGCCCTCTGCGCTGCTTCAGCTGACGGAGCCGGGAGGTGCGTGAGGAGAGCTGCGGGGCAGGGGTGCCCGCCGGTCAGCGAGCGGGCAGAAACCCCCACGGGCCGGGCCGCACCTGGCGGTTTCCTTGCGCGGTGAGTCAGGGAGAAAGCACGTCGGGCAGAACACTCATACTGGGAAACAGGGCCTTCTGCGTGGAGCAGCGGTTTGGTTTTTAGGGGAACGTGTGGTTAGAAAGAAACTGTCTCATCTGAAATACGGTCTAGGGTTACTGCAGAAGGCGCGGCCTGGGGGGAGACGCGGCC
>RJWH01007154.1:0-44188 GCA_004363575.1 Solenodon paradoxus | reverse complement strand
GGCAGGTTCAAGTCCTAAGAAGCAGCGCTGCCCTCACACGCGCCCAGCCGGGCACTGGGCGTCTGCACACACGTCGGGCACCTCACAGGCAGGCCTGGGGACCCGCCCGAGGACCTGTGTCCACATCCCGGTCCAGACAAGATGGCAGCCGGGGTGTGGGGCACGACGACCAGGCAGCCCTGTGGCTTCCATAGCGGGCACCGCTAGCGGCCACCACTAACCAGCCAACAGGGAGAGTTGGTGAATGAGGAAAACGCCCACCGCGGAGGCGCCAGACACGTCAGCAGGTGGGCGGGCCCAGGGAGGAGGCGGGTGGAACCAGACAGCTGTGTGTTTTCAGCTGGGGGGCCAGGCCTAGACCCCGGAGTACTTGGGCGTGAAGCTGTAAAAGCAGGTCTGGCGGCGCGCACTGGTGGTTCAGCGGTCAAGTATGCCGAGCGCAGTCCACATGCATCCCCAGGAGGCAGGTTCCCAGCCAGGGGCTGAGAGAAACACCACGATGAACAACTAACAATGACTAGATGTTTTTTCCTCCCCTCTCTTCCGGTCTGCCTGCTGGCCTTCACTCTTACCAGCTCTTTTCCTCTCCTTTCCTGCAAATAACATGCCTCGTGCTCCCTGGCCGCAAACCATGGAATCCGTCTGAGTGGACGCCGCGGCAATGCCGCTTGCCCAACAGGACCAGGGCACCTGGGGCCCCTGATGTCAGCGCCTTGGCGCTGCGAGGTCAGGGGCCCGGGTGTCATGGTCTTGCACCACACAGTCACGGCGCTGAATGGTCACCGCTCAGGACGGCTTTGCCAGGAGAACGGGCTGACGAAGGAGCCAGTAGCACTGCAAGGCACACAGGGGCAGCATCCAGCTCCTGGCTCCAGGAGATGACTATTGAAGAGGCACAAATGCCAGTGACCTCAGCACAAGGACCAAACTCGGGGGCCCAGAACGGGTGTCCTCCGGTCACAAGGCTCCGGCGGGTCTCAGCGCCCGAGCATGACCCTCCCCGGGTCCGAGGAGGGTCTGCTCCAAAAAGGCTGCCGGTGTCACTCACCTGGTCCATCCCGTAGTCCAAGGTCATGACCGCCAAGTACTTGATGTCCTTGCCCTCCTTGGCGCTCTTCAGCTCTATCAGCAGGTGGTGCCACTGCCCGTCCGCGACGCGCGAGCGGGACAGCTTCATGGATGCTGTGTCCGTGGGGCCGTGGGACACGTCTAACTGGACATAGCTGTTGAGGATCTGCAAGACGGAGAGAGCCACAGCCACCGGTTGATGTGAAGGCGACAAACCAGAAAATAGTCCGCAGTCACTTCCACAGTGAGCCACACGGGCAGCCTGACAAGATGACGGATCAGAGGACTCAAGAGCAGAGCTTCAGTGAGCTGCTGCCTGGCAGACAGAAGGATACCCCTTTTCCTACAGGGAGACGTGTCGGCGGTTATCTGAGGAACATAACGCCCGTTAAGACTTAGGCACTGAAAACAACCAGAGATTTGGGGGGCGGCTGGTGCAAATGCTCACTTTTTGAGACATGATTCCAGCCACTGTGTTTAAATACAGGTGCTAAACCCCCAGAAATCAGCTTTACAACCCTCCTAAGATGTTTGCGCTGTAAGAACACAGAGCCAGGGCCCAGGCGAGGATCCTGTTTCCCTGCGTGAGGCGCTGGGTGATGGGGCTCTCTCTCCCCAGAACAGCCAGGGAAATATGAAAGCACAGGTCTGAAGGCCTCCAGCACGAACGCCGCTGCAGTCACAGAGGCACAATCGGGGAGGAACGGGAATCCGCAGAAATGCACGTGGCGTCTGCTTGCGCCGTGTTCATCCACGAGGTCCAGAGGACACAGCCAGAGCGGGACAGCTGAGCGAAGGTCTCCAGGCTCGTGTGGCGGGAGGGGTGACTCTGGAGCGAGGAGCCGGGTGGGGCCGCGAGTGACTCGGCCACCATTCCAGTGCCCCGTTCGCTGGAGTTTTTGCGAAGGGCATCCAGCACTTTGGCCAAAAGTAACCAAGGAGCTGAGGGCCCAGGCAGTGTGTTCAACGACAAAGAGCAACAGCTGGGAAAACAGACCCACAGGGAATCCAGGAAAAAGACTCTTCAGACAGATGCGTAAAAAAACATGCCAAGCACAGAACTTCCAAGAAGAGCAGATTCAGGGGACAGCCGGACTCTTGTTTCTGGATGTAAATACTACCCTTGATGAAGCTGAGATTCCAGCGCCTGTGTTTAAATACACGGAAGAAAGCTCTAAACAGCATTGTACGTAACCTAAAATATTCATGTTCAAAGAGAACGTGAATGAAAAGACAGAGCAGATGGAACAGACATAACTATCAGTGCGCTGCTTGAAAAAGACATCTGAAATAGAAGAGTGCAGAAATGCTGGCGTTAAAAGGACAGGAAAGGATACAGCATGCTGGTCTTGCTCTGTTTATCGGAGACACAGTCGTCCTTACGGCAAGAAAGTTAGAGGCAAAGGCTATTTCCCTGATGATAGGGAGAGCAAACAACTCTCAATTTGTAGGCACCTAACAATAAAGCCTCAAAACCTCTAAAGCAAAACTCGGCCGCAGTAGACGCACACACAAAATCCACCTGCAGGATGGAGATTTTTAACACACAGCAGAGCAGACACGCGGTGGAAATCGACGCGGACGGGGAAGACCGCTGGCCAGCAGCGTGGACGGGGAAGACCGCTGGCCACCACGACCCACGCCCACTCCGTGATGACAGCAGCAGAGTCCGCCCTCTCAGGTGCCGGTGGACGTTCACAGAAGGGCTGCGGAATGGCCGCGGCCTGAGCGCCAGACCCGCTTCAAAGGCCTGAGGTCAGACAGCGTGTGTCCCCTGACCGGCAACAGGATGACGGGCCAGAAAACGCCACCTGTTTGCTAAGTCAGACAGCGGCTTCCCAGACAGAGAAACTCACGATGGAAAGAGAACATGTGCTTAACTGATTGCAATGATAACACATGAAAAGGGCCGTCTGCCTGCTCATCTAAAGCCATGATGAATCGAGGAACATTTTCTCTCCACTTTTTTCTGCTGTTTGCTTTTTGTGCCCCAGAAGTTTCCATCAACATGTCGTCCCCCTTCCATTCCCTTTCACTCTCCAGGCTCACAAACTCCACTCCAGCAGACAGACAATAAAGACATCTGCCGACAAACAAAAGTGGCGGCACCCCAGGACCGCGGGCCCTCACCGCCACCTTCCCTCTGTCACCGGGTTTAAGAGACAATCAACGGGAGTGAAGTTATCCTCTTGACAATGCAGGCGGCTTTAGGGCACCCAGAGCAATTATCCGGATTGTCTGCTGCGGGGCGACGACAGGGCTGCGAGGAGGGACCTTCCGGGCACTACGCTGCTGCCCACGGGGTCACGGGCCCTGCGCTCCAAACACCCCTGGAAATAACCTGGACTGCCCCTATAATGTCCACTGGCATACCAGCCTTTGGGGGCTGCCCTGGGGGGGCCTCCTGGGTGGCCACCATCTGGAGGACCTGCCCCCAGACTGGCACAGGGAGGGTGGTACGTCCCTGGAAAAACCCCTCCTTTGGCGTTACTGCTCCGTGAGCAATCGCTCAAGCACCTCAGGAGCTCGTGGGGTTGGTGCTGTTCCCACTGGACACGCACTTTTTCCGACAGAAACCCCTCTGCCAAGGGCAGCAGGCAAGCTCGATTCACCCCGACCTGAAAGCAGCCAGTTTAAGTTATTCCGACCGTGAGCCACCGCAGACGGAAGTCTCACCCCCGGGCAGCGCTGAGCTTGCCCAGCGTTGGCCTGGAGCTCCTTCTGGGGCTGCCGCTCAGCGTGGGTTCGTAAGGAAAATCGAACAGAACTGCCCAGGCACACACATCGCCCCCGGGATGTTCTGAACGGAATGTGCTGGAAATGTGCCCGAGCAGAGACATGGTGAGCGGAGGGGAAGGAGAGGGCCGTGTCTGGGCTGTGAGCCGCTCCTGCCCGCACCGGGCTCAGTCCCAACCTCCTGGGGGTTCTGTCCCAATCCATCTGTTGTGAGTCTGGGCCTCCCAGCCCAGGGGGAGCCCTCAGGGTCTGCCCCACACCGAGTCCACAGGGAACTCACAGGGGGCTGGGCAGTGCCTGTCCCCTCCCTCTCCTCAGCTGCACGTTTCCAGGGATGGTCACAGGGGCGATGGACCCTGGAGATGATGAACCAGGGGGCCCACAGTCTGGTCTCCAGGCCTTGGCTTTCCTGGTGCAAAAGTGAGAGCCTGAGTGAACTGAGCTCCACGCACTGCTGACCGCCTCTGACCCCCACACCCTGCCCTGTCCAGGAGTTAAGTCCTCTGCAGCGGAACAGTTAGTTCTGGGGCTCAGCAAGTGAAGAGGGGCAGGGGCACAGCTCCTGGGGTCCCAGGGGCTGTGGCAGAGGCTCCACCCGGAGCAAGCTCTGGAGCAGCGAGCCAGCCATGGGAGCTGGACGCCTGGAGCGGGCTGGGCTGCCTTGGGGCGACGGCTGTCCGGGCACAGAGGGCTGGTCTGGGGCAAAGTCCACTTGCTGAAGGAGGACTCTGGTGCAGTCTGGTGTGAATAATGAAGGACCTGAAGGGGACGTCGGGGCCACCAGACTCCATCACACACGCGTGCTCGGACATGTGCACACATGCAGAGACACGCACACACGGACAGGGACACAGACGCATCAACGCACACGCGTGCCCACAGGCACACACGGGGCGCAGGACAGTGTGCGGACGTGCAGACGGGAAGCCACGCTCCGGGGGACTGCGTCATGGAGGAGCCCCGCCCTGCAGGCTGCACCGCCAGGCGGCCCCGTGGGGCGGAGGACGGGGCCCGTGCGTCAGGGCGGGCTCTGGAGAGGAAAGCCGGGGTGAGCCCGACCCAACGGGGGACCACGGCTTCCCAGGAGAAGTGACCTGCTCTAGATCCCTGAAGGAGCCCTGCCGAGCAAGAGATGCGAGGGGCTCTGTCACTCAGAAGCCAGGAGCCGAGCACGCTGGAGGAGCCTCCAGGGACGCCCCGCTTGGCCAGTGTTTAAACAAAGACCAAGAAGAGGAGAACACACTGCCGGGAGATTCACCGTCAGGAGACGTCCCTCGCAGCGCGGACTGGCCACAGCCGGCCATGCGCCCCCCACGCCTCCTCTCATTCGGAACAGTGTGGCTAAGAGTCCTCGGCCGAGAGGCTGGGCCACGGGTCCTCCTGGACCCACACGTTGACCTGTCCCCGTTGACGGAGGGAAGAAGGCGCACGTCTCCTTTCTCCCCACCCGAGAACCCACTGGGCCAGGCGGCGGGCGGGCGCCCCAGTGAGTTTCCCACGTCAGCGGTGGGCACCCAGCCCTCGGCCGCCGGGCGGGACGCGGGGCTGCTCACCTGGAGGTGGAGTCTGGAGGACACGCCCGCGGTGGCCTGCATCAGCACGCCATCCTCCTTCCTGGTCCGGAACATGAGCCCCAGGTACCAGGGCACCGAGATGGTGATGTCCAGGTCACTCCAGGACACGACGCTCTCCCCGCTGAAGCGCTGGGGGTGAGGCATGACTGTGGACACACAGGCCTCCCGAGTCAGACCGGCCTTCGGGAAGCTTTGTCGGATGCAGGGAGGGACGGAGGAAGCCCGGGCTCCTTCTTTAGCCGAGACGTCCGCTGCCACGGCACTGCCTCGGTGGGGCCAGAAGCCCACCGCCCAGATGCTGGTCACCCACTGGAGGCCGAGGACTGGGGTCCCCAACCACGGCCCAGCCTAATGCCACGTCCACACCTGCCACCTGGGGAGTCCGGGGCGGGGCGGGGCGGGGCCGGACAGAAGTCTGGACAGCAGGAGCCTCAGTGAGCCTCATGCGTACACACGCGTGCACACACACACGCACACACACACACACTGGCACACACGCTCCTGCGCGTGTGCTGGACCCGTCAGCATGTCCACATGGATCTGCAGCCCCCGGCACAAGCCCGCTTCTCGGTTCCTGGCACTGGACTTGGGACCAGGGAGGTGGCAGTGGGGGGTCAACAGCCCCACCCCGCCTGTCACACTTGGGAGAGCGGTGGAGCCTGCCAGCACCTCCACCGTTTGGCCCGCAGACCCCGCACGTCGCCGGCAGTGCCCATCCTGGAATTGACGGCTCGCTAATCCCCAAGGACTGACCGCATGCTCATCACAAGGTCGTCAGGAGAAGCCCCCACACTGTCTTTGGTGACCCAGTCTCGGGCATGGTGTCTGCTTCCTGCCCTCCTGAACCCTCCCCACAGCTGCCTCCCCTGGCGCGTGGCCCGTGACGGGAACTGCGGCCACCCAGCCTGCGGCCCCTCCCTCGCCGAGCGCCCGGCACCCCCGGTCAGCAGGGCTGGGCTGAACCTGTCCAGGGGGCCCGCTGTGGCCAGCACGTTCTGCCCCAAACACTCCCTCTGGGTCTGGGGGGCATGGCTACCCTCGGCCACGGAGGCTGGGCCCCTGGACGGTGTCTGAACAGCGCGGTTCAGGTCTGCACAGCCTGACTCGGGCCCACGCCGGGCCCGCCCACACCGACGACGGAACCGTGCCTTCCCGAGGTGATGTGGGGTCCCCACCTTACTGCCGAGGGTCTAAGGAGAGCTGTGGACCCTGTGCCCCAGAACAGACCCACTGATGGCCAGTGAGGCTGGGCTTTCCCCAGCTGCGCTGGCCCCGCCAGCCCTGGAGCCTGAGACGGGAGAGGAGGCGGCCTGCCCAGGGCTGGGGCGCCCCAGCAGCCTGGCGACCCCCTCACCTTGCTCGCAGTTCTTCCCGCCGAAGCGGAGCGGGCACTCGCAGAGGTACGTGTCCCACCTGTGCACACAGGCGCCCCCGTTCTGACACCTGACCCCCTCGCAGGAGTTCCTGTGAGCCGGGCAGCCTGGAAACGAGCACAGGGCGAGGGCTGAGAGGGGAGAGGCAGGCTGTGTCGCTGGGGGCGGGGCCGTCCTGCCTGCTGACTCCCTCCCGTCTGAGCTGCGGGGAATGAGCCCGGGAGCCACTGCCCCGAGGCCAGGCAGTGGACACAGCTGTGGCACAGGACGCACTGCCCACGTCCAGTGACTCTGGGCCTCTGTCCCCCTCAGCTGACCGGGTCGTGGTGACATGCTCCGGTCCTTGGGGCTGCGTGCCCTGGGCCATCCCACCCTGCGAGACCCCCACCCAAAGGTGCCATCCGGTGAGCCAGCTCCTGTGTGACTGCGCGCACCCGCCCTGGTGCCGTTGTTGGCGATGAAGCCGGCCATGTCCACGCCCCTGCCGTCCACGGTCAGGTTCCGCATGCAGCCCACGAACTGCCGATTGCGCACGGGGAAGTCTTCGGGCAGGTCGGGGACGCCGCCCAGGAGCAGCGGGCCCGTCAGGTCCAGGGACCTGGGGAGAGAAGCTGAGCCGTGATGTCCGGGCGATGAGGGGCCTCTGCGGCAGACACGGCCGCCTTCGTGGCGACACGGGAGCCGCTGGGCTGCATGTCCTCTAGGCGCCACCGCCCCCCCGTGCCTCGTTTCCTCGTCACGAGCTCCCAGCAGGCTGTTGATGCCCGCCAGGGCCAGGCCACGGGACACCGGACAGCGGCCTGAGCGGGCAGTGCAAGCAGAGGCTCCGCCTTCCTCGGCCTCGGATGACCCTGAAGGCCGGTCGGCAAAAAGGAGCCCTGATGGCCGTGAGCAGCCGTGCGGCCTTGCGCCGGGGCCCCCTCATCCTTACCAGAAAAGCGGGTCCGGCCCACCCCACCAGCTGCGGGCTCCGCTGCTCAGGGTGGACAGGCCTGTCTAGCTGCGTCCTCAAAAAGCCCGTAAAATCGCCCCCCACAACAGTTAGAAACACAGCCCACTTTGCCTTCGAGTCTGGCTTTGCAGAAAGGGAGCCACGCAGATGGACACAGTGTCTGCCTGCATTTCTCTGTCCTGGGATAGAATGACCCAAAGAACGCTCTGGCCAGCAGGATGCTGCAGCCGCTTGGAGCGGCCGGAGGGAGGCTCACAGGACCCACGACCAGAAGGAAGCTAGCAAAGCTGTGGGGACAGGGCTGGGGCAGCCTCCAGGGTCAGCAAGCTGCCAACATGACCCTGGGGTGGGCAGGTGCCCCAACTTAGCAGATGTGCTGAAGAGGACTCATTCTAGAAGGTTCTAACGTGCTGGAGGGAGGACTGACTCCAGCCTGGTCTGGGCTACAGGGCGCCCAGCTCCCCTCAAGCTTACTTCTTGGAGCCGCTCTGCGTGCCCTGGGCAGCACAGCTGTAGTTCCCCACGAGGCTGCCGAAGCGCACGGCCACGGCCGTGTCACAGGTGTCCACGGTCACCACGGCCACTTTCTCCCCGGATGGCCCGTGGGGCAGGCCCAGGCGGCTGATGTGGGGCTGTCAGGAGGGAAAGCAGAGGCGTCAGCGTGCTGGGAACCCTGCCCCGGCAGATACCCCAGCCCCAGCCTCCGAGGGGCCCCAGCCCTGGAGCCCCAGACCGGCCTGAGAGCAAACGGAGGAACCCCAAAATGTATGTCCTGCTCGGAACCTCGGGGCGTGAACTTGCTTGGAGACAGGGTTGTAGGGGGAACTGGGGCGAGGTCGGCTGCAGTACGCGGGTCCCAGTCCCATGACGGGAAGACCGGGGGGACAGACGCAGGGAGAAGGCCACGCGGCCCCCGAGGCAGAGCCTGGACAAAGCTGCTACGGTCCAACACCCCCAAGGAGTGGCCAGAATGCAAGAGGCAGGAAGGACCCTCTCCTAGAGCCTCCGGTGGGGACGCCGGCCTGCAGACGCATCAGTCTCGCCCACACCCAGCACCCGCCAACATCCTGCCACGGAAAACGGCAGCGGCCCCTTCCTCCCTGCGACAGCTCTCCAGCCCCAGTGGGTCCTCCCCTTTTCCCCCAAATAACTTCTCCCTGTGACAGCTGTGGGGACCGCTGAGCATTTCCTGAAGCTTCTTCTATTTTAAGAAGGAGATAGTTGTAAAACGCAGAGAATGTAATTAAATTACCTATAATGCTCTTAATAGGGAAATGACAACCTAACAGCTCATTCATTCTGTTTTTAATAGGAAGTAAGGCCTATCCATTCGAGCAAGGACACTGGCTGGAGGGCAGGACATGGAGCTTCTGGTCACAGGAGCTCAGCCAGGTGGCCGGGTCGTGTGACTCGGGGCCCTGGCTCACTGTCCTTGCACATCTGCGTGGCTCACAGCCTGCCCCGCGGTGCGTGGAGCCTCTGCGGCTCCCCCAGGCCGTCTAATCCGGACAAGGCTCTCTCTCCACGCGCCCGCTTCTGTCTACAAGACGAGGACTTAATATGAGAGCAGCTCCTGTCTGTGTTCCAGGGACTTGGAACGACGTGAGACACAGGAGTTCGCCACAGATCTCAGGTTTTCACCACACCGCCCAGCATCCTCATTCATGGACATTTTCATTTGAATTTCCACCGGCGGGTGGGATCACAAGGTCTCCTGGTTATCGCCTTCAAGATTGCACCTGTGATTAACAAGTGAGACAAGCCTAAAAGATAAAGGGCTTTCTCACTCTCTAACAGCAGCCTTCTCTGGAAGACATGCCAATGTGCCTATTACGGGACGTGTAAGTGTTAGGTGCGCTCACAGCCAGGACCGACCCCGGCTCTGGAGCCCCGCATTATCGTTACAGCTTATAATTTAAATTTTTGGGGATGGGTGTGGGACTTCGAGAGGAAGAAATAAACAGCATTTTTGCTTGGGAAACGTTCATGAAACGAAGCCGCTGTTGACAGAAGGCCGTGTTGTAAACTGTCATTGCCGGCTGGGAGCCCGGGGCTGCGCACAACGTCGAGGGAAAAGAAAACCGAGCAACCGCCCCTACCCGTCAGCCGGCGTCCGAGACTGCCCGCGGTCAGCGGCCTGGCGGGAATCAGAGTGCCTGATGTTAGGAAAACAAGCGTCGCCCAGTCCCTGCCTCGTGTCGCCCCTGAGCGGGCCTGCGTCCAGGTCACCACCCTGGAGGTGGAGCTGACGGGGCCTGGAGACCCGTCCAGGGCCTGCTCCCCTACTCCCGCTGCTCTGGCCAGTGGTTCTGCACGCCCCCCGCCTGCCTGCTGCACTCATGTCCCTTTGGCCTGTCCCCCGAGGGCCCAGGGAGCCCGGGAAGGGCTGAGGCGGCAGGATGAGGCAGCAGGTCACCAAGAGGCCGACGGGTCTCCTCCAGGAGTTAAGCATCGGTCACCACCGACCCCACCTCTCCAATTCAGGGGTAGAGCTGGGGGTACGAGAGCAGCAAAATCTCAGGCACCGATGTTCAGAGCACGAGTCACAGCAGTGCAGGGGAGGCCACCCAAAGTCCATCATAGTGATCGATGAGCAGGCACAGTGAGGCCCCGAGCAGGGCCCGGGAGGAGGGCGGCCGGGAGGAGGGCGGCCCGGAGGAGGGCGGCCCTGAGCCCCGCACCATGTGGGCAGGACGCTGGAACTCCACTGTGGCGGGAAAGCGGGTCCCGCTCCGTGTCTGGGGACAGGCAAATCCACGCACAGAAGGCAGACGGACGGTGGTTGCCAGGGACTGGGGTGGGGTGAGAACTGGGGGCGGTGGCTCCCCGGCAATTTCCTGTTCAGGGGATGAAAATATTTACCATGTAGGGAGGCCCTAAATCCCGCAGGACGGGCCTCTTTAAACGCGGACTTGACGCAAGGTGAACTGTGTCTCCATGAAGAACAAGGTGTCTGGAAGAAGGACACCGCTGGCGGCCCGCCCCCACCTGGGTGAGCTCTGAAGCCCCTTCCCAGGTTATTGTGAAAACAGGTCAAGTTCTCAGGGAGCGTCACTGTCACGGTCCTGAGACCCAGGCGTGCAGGACGGCCTCACGGGAGGGTGGGTGCAGGGGAGGACAGGGAAGGCTCCTGACCGGGATGCCGGGAACAGGCAGGCGCCTTTGTTTCGAGCTCGGTCATCCGTTTTCGTTGGCCCTCAGGGGAGTGAGACCCGCGGCAGAAGCCGGGGGGTGGCAGCAGGGCGGGTGGACTGCCAGCCTGTGCCCCCGCGAGCTTGGGAAGAACGACTGAGGCTGCTTACAGAGCGCACTGGAGATCAGGGCTCAGAGGCCAAGACACGCGGAACCGCTCCTGGCATTTCCGAGGTGACGCTTGAACTCGGTCACATTGCACCAGAGCCGTGGCCTGCAGTAAGCGGCCAGCAGAGCAACGTCAGAGCCTCCGCCACACGCCGTGCAAACCCCCGCAGCGCCGTCCACTCACAGCAGCCAGGCCGGAGAGCCCGCGGTCGCCACTCGGGCATCGCTCGTGTTCTTTCTACTTATATGCCCCCATGCGACGTCCCAGGCCACCCGGGGTGTGCGCACAAGGGCCTCAGTCTTCACGCAGCGCTCACGTCTCCACCGCCTTCTAACCTGCTGCCGACAGTCCTCACGGGGAGCCTAAGGGGTTTGATTTCAAATGCGGGGTGTGGCGGGAGGCGGCGTGGGGGCGCCTGGAAGCCAGGCACTGGGGGGAGATCACGCTGCGTCAGAAGTTGCGGATCCACAGGCGACTGGACTGGAGGACTGTCGTCCAGGCGGCCTTGACTGCCCGGCCTCACTGCCCTGTCAGACGGCCGTGTGGGCAAGTGGACAGAGCCCCAGATGGCCACCCGGAAATGTGGAAGAGGCACTGGTCCTGGCCACAGTGGCAGCACTCTGGGACGCCAGGTGGCATTTCTGAGGCTCCTCGGGACAGCGGTGGACAGTCACAAGGGGAAAGCACCCACGCTTCCAGGACCCAGCGCCAAGGGGCCAGGCGCCCAGGCTTGCAGGGGCGAGAGGGTCTGCAGCACAGCAGGACCTGCCGCCTGTCCGGTGGCCCAGCACCAGTATCTTCTGACTCGGCTCAGGAGCTGGCCTTTCCACCAGGACAAAACGGCTTGTTTGGGAAGATCTGGGCTGCCGGGTGATGTCTGCCTGCCGCCCAAGGGCTCAGAGCCCCCGCCAGCACCCGCCCTCCCGCTCAGGGCTGGCCTTTCCGCAGCGGTGAGGCCGTTTCTGTCTTCAGTCTCAAGGTCAGGCGCTCCAGCTCCCTTTAAGCTATGAGAATGTTTCTCTCCCTGGAGTTTAACATTAAAGACAGATAAGGGCCCAGAGCGTGCTTTTTCCTTTAAGACACCAGAAACTGCCATCCTGGGGAGTACACAGGACCCCGAAGACCTGACAGAGCATGAGCCAGACTGAGCCATTTGGAGTGACACTCGCGTGGGGCTGGGTGTCCCTCTCACCCCGCTCTGTGCCTCAGTTTCCTCCTTTGGGTGGGCGGAGGCCAGGAGCGGCCAGAGGCCAGGGAGGGGAGGGGCCCGCAGCCGGAGGAGGTGACAGCTGAGCTGGAGTGGGGGGCTGGTGGAGAGCGTCACCGCTAGACAGGCAGGCCTGGCATGAAGTCAGACCCTGCCCCCAGCCTATGGGCAACTTTCCATCACGGCTGGAACACAAAGACCGGAGGGCTGCTTTGTCCCGGAACAGCCATGCTCAGCTAGGTTTCCAAGCAGGTGCCTTCTGCCTGCTGACACTCTACTGGAGGATGCAGGTGTCTGTGCCTCCAGGCTCCCGGGGGGCAGTGGGGGCCTCACCCCTCCCAGTGCGGACCGCGCAGACACGCCTGAGACACCGATGTCTCAGGTCCGATGAAGACTCAGGTGACACAGACTCCACCCTGTGGCAGCACCGGTCACATTACTGCTGCCACCTCTGCATCCACCAGTCCCGCAGGCAGAGAAATAGAGAGTCACCTCCTCTGGGGCTGGGGTGAGGGCGACGACGGGGCGAGCGCAGGCACCCACCCTGCTCGGATCCTCGCGCCCTCGCTCCAGGCAGGAGATGCAAAGCCAGACCTGGGCTGAGGAGGGGACCAGGCTGCACCCCTTTCTCAGAAGTCTGAGGTTCTAGCAGAGCTCACCTGGACTCTTAGCTTCTTAGTTTGTGTGTCCTTTAAATCACACAGTTCTTGAAGAGAAAACTGAAAGCAAAAGTGGCTCAGATGCCCCGATGACTCCCACTTTTTAATAAAAGTAACCTGAGCACACGCAAAATGTGGGAGAGACCCCAAATGGACACAAAGGCCACCTCCCTCTCCAACCCCAGGGCACCGACCGCAGAGAGGCTGCGGACGCCCCGCACAGAATCACGAGAAGATGCGAGAGCTGATGTTTTCAAGACACCAGGTTTTGGGGGACGATGACTTAGCAAAAGCTGTTGATGAATTTGGGGATGTCTTTTGGGGACACAGGGCACCCTTCAGAAAAAAATATGCCTTTGCCAGCATATATTTGTATAGCCGTTAGTAATTCCAATTAAGCTTGAATTTTGAGATAATTCGAGATGCACAGGCCATTGTGCAAAGAGACCCAGTTAACTTTGCCCAGCAGTAAAGACCCTGCGTGTGGAGCAGAGGACCTCAGCCTAGATGCGGACGCCACAGGACGCAGGACATCCCAGCCCCACGCAGCCATCTGTGGTCTCTGCTTCTACCATCCGTCCGTCATTCAGCCACAAGCTAGAGACAGAATCTTACGACCACTCCTGTGGGGTGGGCCCCTCTGCTGGCATATCCCCCGCTGGAGAACCGGCAGGTCCTGTGTTTGTACTACTGAGTGGTCTGCCACGTCCCCTGCCCGGAGCGACTGCAGTGCCAAGCGACGCCACCTGCGTGGTTAGGAAAAAGCCTGCCTTGTGGACGGGTTGGGTGGGAATGTGGACGGCAGCTGGGCTCACGAGGGGCCCAGTCTGGAGTGTCTTTTCCTGTGGTCTTCACAAGGTTTGGTGTCTGGGTAAGAACGACGTCACACCACATTAGGGGGCTTGTTGCCCCCACCCCTGCCATCTGTTCCTGGAAGACACTATAGAGAACTGGTGGTGGTCTCCGGCGAAACTCCTGGCTGGAGACCATGCTGGGCGTCTTTAAATGATCAGATAGTGATGTGGTCACTCAGAGAGTCATCTCACCCTAAGTCGCGGTCGCTTGTGACGGATTGTTATTGGGCTGATCCATCGCTCTCGAAGCCTGCAAGTATGATGACCCAGTTTTATTACTGATTCGGTCATCTGTCTTTTTTCCTGTTAATCTTGCTCATCTTGCTCAAAGATGGTCAATGCTATTGACCTTTGAAAAATTCTCTGCTTCACTTATTGTCTCCTATTGTTGTTCTGTCTTCAGCTTCCCCGGCTTCTTCCCTAGCTTCTATTTTTCCTTCCTTTTTGTTGTGGTGACTCTATTTTGTTCTTTGCTCCCTGGATTCTTTAGATGGAAACTTTTCCCTTTTTATAATATAAGTATCGTGTGCTATGAATTTCCCTCTTGGGACTGCTTTAGCTGCATGGCACATATTTTGGCATCTTGTACTTTTATTCCCCTTACATTAAAGAAAGTTTTAACAAATCTCCTCCCTCTTTTTTGAATAATCGAATATTCAGGTAAATCTGCCTGACGGTTTTGTTCCCAACACCTGTTGGAATCAAGAGCTTGTGAGGCTGGGACCACCAAAGAAGGACGGGAAGCCTGGTGGAGGCTGAGGGAGTGTGAGGATGGTGGCTGCTGAGGAGGCCTGGTGGGACTGGGATATTATTTTAAAAGTGGTGGAGAAAATAATTACTTTGAGGATAATGGGAACAAGACTTCTCCTGGATCAACAGCTACAAATATGGAAGAGAAAACTTAAAATGAACTCACTGTGTTAGAATTGAATCTATGGTTTTCAATAAGTAGGGACGGAAAACTAGAAAACAACATGAATTTCAGTATGTGTTCATGTATGCACATTCACACCTATTCACAGACATGTATGCAGACATGTCCCAGCTCTGCCCAGGGAGGGGGACTGGGAATAAGGCACCCCAGTAGCAACAGGCACCTTGGGCAAGCCCCACAACCTCTCTGTGCCTCAGTTTCCTCTCCCAAGAGACGGGATCAAGGTTTCCCAACACCATACTTTACTAGAGAATCCATGATTCTGGGGATCAGTGGCGGGAACCACAGCTGGGGCAGGATAAACACAAAATCGATCTGAAGTGTCTTACTGAACCAAAGAGTGAAGACGTGCTCCAAACTGATTAACTGTGTCAAAAGGACAGTGGTGTCCACCCGCTCTTCCACCCTTATCCTTCTGGCCAAATCTGAGACATGGGCCAAATCTGAGGCAACTCGAATATCAAATTCACAAAAATGAGGGACGACAGACCACTGGGTAGGACAGGAATTCCCAGGCCAGCGGATGTGATGAAGGGGAAGAGAAGACGGCTCCTCGTTCTGGCAGAGCCAGCGCGTGGCGTGGTGGAATCGTGGGAACCACCGCGTGGCACCATCACGGGTGGAGGTGAACACTGGCGGTGAGAGAGGACAAGGGCTGCAGGGGGAGGAGATGGGGGAGCGGAGGGCGGAGAGGGGAAGCCAACACAGAAAACACCAGCGCTGGGGATGTGGGTGAAGGGCACAAATGTGCTAACCTTGTAAGTTATCTGGAAGAGTGAGATTTGAAACTCAACTCTAAAAAGTGTGCCCTACGACCTGCTCTTCAGAGCGCCTTTAATTTTCATCTATTGATAACCTTCCTGGAGAAGATCTTTCCGGGTTGGCACACAGAGCGATCTTATTTTGCATGCTTGTCTGATGCCCTATAGCTTAAGAAATAATTTGAGTTAGTTCTTATACATCAGTTCTACAGGGAACTCTGCACCCTCTTTTATAAAAATGACAATGACAAAGGCTCCTGGTCTCAGTTATGGGAAAAGGGCATTGTGATCGCCCTCTGCTAAAAGTCACTTTTCATCTCTCTGCATGTCTCTCCAGGACGGACTCTCTGGGGTCCACTACAAAGAAGGCAGATGTCCTTGAGCTGGGGGTGTGGGACCACGCTTCTCTCCCGGCCCTCGTGCCCACTCCCCGAGGTCCCTGGAGTGGGCGGTGGGATACCCACCCGAGAAGCTCTGAAGGACTTGAACATGGGCCGAGCACAGCCGGCAGGGCTGACACTCACGTCCCTGTGCCCAGTGCCATGTCTGCAAGGCACTGGAACCTCTAACCCACCCTTGGGTGCTCTGACCATCTGAAGCGGAGGGCAGTGACATCTGGGGAGAGGCCATTGCAGCTGACGCTCTCTGTGCCCACACCAGAGACAACCGCATCTCTGAATCAGCCCAAACCAGAGCCTGCGAGGACCTGTACAGCCAGACACGGAGGGCGCCACCTGCCCTGACCAGCCGCCCGTGCCCAGCCAACACCCCGGGTGCCGGCAAGGAGGCTGACAGCAGGTGCCGCGCAGTACAAGGCATCGGCAGCCTCCCCGCAGGTGGCTGAGAGGTCGCGGGGAGCCCGGGCACAGCAGGCTGCGATGACTCCTCGATGTCGTGGCCGAGGTGGCACGAACCTGCCTCGTCCCCCAGTCTTCTTAGAGCATCTTGACGACACCAGCTGCCGTCCCTGGGCCTCTTATGTGCGGGGCGACGAGCAGGAGGGAGGAGGTGAGCACACAGGAGGGTGGTGGGCACACAGGCCCAGCTGGGGGGCCGGGGCAGGGGCGGTACCCCGCCTCCAGGGTAATGTGCTGGTGAAGACTTCCTGGCAGACTGACCCTCGACCCCCACCCCAGAGCCCGGCACAGGGCAAGGGCAGGGGATGCCCTCTGGCTAAGAACTGTCCCTCCCGCTAGGCGGCGATGGCACAGAGCCCTGCGCTTGGCCACCCTGTTTGCAGGCTCCTTTGACCTCAGGGAGCACTCTGGGTCCATGCACCTGCCCTCTCGAGTCCTCCATCCCTGAACGAGCCCTTGGCCCCCATGTTTCGCTCCGGCACCCAGCCCCCACCGGACCCTCTCCTCTGGCCCCATCACATAGGAGGCGTCACACACACACGCGTGAACCCGCCTGGCCTTGGGTCTTGGAGGGCGGAGGAGAATGCCCACTCGGGTGGGGATATCAGACAAAAACCATGGTCACCATGCAGGGTGATCACTGTTAAGAGCCTGTTCAGGGCAGGACCACCCCAGGTAGGCAGAGGGGCGGCCACAGCCAGACTGGGGGAAGCACAGCCAGACAGAAACTGTTCGACCAAGGACCTTGGGCCCAAGTGGAGGGGCAAGGATGTGAGGGCGAGTCACCGCCCGGAAGGCAGTGGGTGTGAGGGGCACTTCCCAGGGACACCGCCAGCGCCCAGGGCCCGCGGGTCTGGGACTGGGCACTCCCCGGGCGGGCATGCAGCCTGGAGTTTTCCAGGAAGAAGAAGGGTTGCAAAACCACAGCAGCTGAAAGCGAGGCATCTGGATGCAAAAAACAATGCCGGGTTTTCTTACAAGCAAAAGCCAGCAAAATAAAAGGAAACTGAAAACGCCCACAGCCGGACAGCATTTCCTCCTGGAGCCTGTGGCTCGGGTTACACTGGGTGAGAGCGGGCGATGCTGGCTTGGGAGGCATGTCTGAATGGTCGGGAATTCAAGCCCCAGCGATGGCAGCGGCGATGAATAAGCTCTTTCTCCAGCCTCCCTGGTATAGGGTGACCTGGGGACCCGGGTCTCCGCCGAGCTCCCCGGGGGAGTATCCCCACGCTGCCCGGGGCTGCGGAAACCACAGGGACCCTCCGCCAGCGCCCGTCTCCCGAACGCCGCCCCCGTGCGCAGGGCCGCCGGGCGGCAGAGACGCGGGCGCGCCCGTCCTACCTTGTTGTAGTACCGCACCTGCACCGAGTGCCACTGCCCGTCACTCACGCCCCCGGGGACCTGCGGTGCCACCGTGGTCGTGGTCTCTCCTGCGGGCGGGGAGGTTCCAGAGAAAACGGGTCAGGGACGGCCGCAGCCTGGGGCAGGCTGGAGGGCGTTTGTTAATAGCTTTCTGCAGCTTTTCTGTTTAAAGGAAAGGAGCAGGCAGGAGGCAGAGGAGGAAGAAGCACTTCACTCCATTTCGTTGTTCATCGCGGTTGTTCCCCGCGGCCCTGGGACATGAACCTTGGGATGTGTGTGGACTGCGCTCAGCCAGAGACAGTGGACCCAACCGCTCCTCCACCGGGACAGACGTGCCACGGAGGTTTTAACGCACAGCTGTGCCACAGCTCTCTGCTGAGTCAGGCCCCTGGGTTTTCGGGACTGTCCCTAGCCCCACGGTGGACGGCGCTGTGCCTTCAGGGTCTGCCGCATGACTCCTGGCCGTGAACTGAGGAATGAGGGGTCAGGGGTCGGGGTCCCAGAGGAGGCCTACCTGCCGAGAAGGTGAGTTGCACCTGCTCATCCACGATCTCCAGGGCGATGAAGTCGTGTTTCTCATTGAAGCGGCCGTTGTAGAGCAGCAGGGCACTCCGCTGCTGAGTGGCGAACCTGCGGGGCCAGCGGGAGCGGATCACGTGCTGACCGAGCCAGGAGGTAGGTTGAGGGGGCGACCGGCTGGGGAGCAAGAGGCTGCCCGCAGGGCAAGCCCAGCCGCGAGGGCCGGCACCCCAGCAGCCTCCACGTCAGCCGTGACAGCCCGTGAAACCCCATTAGCAACGTTTTTTCCTGGAAGCAGGACCCGGAGGCCATGGGGGCCTGGTGACCATGACCTGCATCGGAGAAGGCGGCACGCCCACAAGTTCTGGAGGCTGGCACATGACCTCTGGACCAGTTAGGCTGTCTGGACGGAAAACACGGGCAGCACACCTGCTGCTGCTGGAGCAGGCCCTGCGCATGTGTGGAAGGCACCACGATTCACGCGTGACGCTGCTGACCACCCCGCGGCCCGGTCTCCAGGACCAGCTGCAGCCACGCTGCCGCCTTTCCTCCCAAACAGTACCCTGTCCTCCCCGGGGCCACTGCTCCCACTGCCAGGACTGTTCTGCTGGCTCTGCACGCCCCTCGGGGTCGCTGCGGCTGCACCGTCCCTCAGTCGTGGCACCCAGAGCCTGCCCCCACCCCCCAGCCCGTCACGGTGGAGGACTCGGGGCCAGGGAGCGTGGGCAGCGCAGTAAAAAGAGCCAAGAACAGCCCGGCTGGTGAGGGGCCGGGAGGAAGAACAAAGACGGGGCAGGGAGCACGGGCAGCTGCCCGGGCACTCGGCAAACAGAAACCAGAAAGAGGAGACTCGGCAAGAAAAGAAGCCGCTGAAACAAAAGGCGCTCCCTCGCGGGCGCCCCAGCCCACCTTTCTCAGGCCCTGCCCGGCCCGCCCCCGGGAGCACAGCCCCCACCAGCCCCTCTGTCCGAGCTCGGGAGGACTGTGGTACTTCCCCCGTGAAGGCATTTCCCACAAAGACCTGAGTCTGCCTGACTTCTCAGCAGCCATAACTGCTGTCACGTCTAATCATCTGAAAATGCTGACTGGCCAGCAGGGGACGTGTGCCTGCTATGTCCTCGTGCCCAGTGCAGGTGAGGGACACCGGAAGCACAGCGCCCGGACAGGCAGGAGGCCCATGCAGGGCGGCCACACTTACCCACCCAGGAGTTTCCATAAAAAAAAAGAAAAAGAAAGAGCAGGGACGGTGGCTAACCCCGGGGCCCCAAGGGCGACTGGACCCCAGGCAAGTCTCACAACCTTTCTGTGCCTGTTTCCTCGCCGAGAGATGGGGAACATCAGTACTCAGCTCCCTGGTTCTCACAAGAAGGAAACAGTCCACCTGAGCTGACAGGCCGGACAGAGCAGCAGTGCTGCCCAGGGCCCAGTTCCTAAGCAGAAGTCCTTGAGCGGAGGGTCCTCGCCCAGCATGGAGGCCGAGCCGGAGAACTCACTGCAGGAGGGCAGCGAGGGTCCCGGTGGCTGCAGAATCGGCAGAGCCCCCCGCAGATGCTCCAGGTCACTCAAATGCAGAATGTCTCCATCTACAGCTCAGCCTCCTCCCTCACCTTCCAGCCTCCCCACCGGGAAAGGGAGCCCCTGCGGGCGCTCGAGACCACAGCGGGCAGCAGGCCCCTCCCTGCCCAGTTGGCACAGATCCACCAGCCAGCTGCTAGTTGGGTACCTGGGGCGTCCGGACACAGGGTGAAAAGCCCTGAGGCGCTCAGGTTGGCCGTGGACAGCTCTGTCCTCAGTACGGTCAGAGCTCTCGGGAGCCTGAAGCCAGGAAATGTACCCAGGGCCATGGGCCACTTACAGGCTTCGAAAGGGAAAAGCATCTGTTCTGGCGATTGCAGACCAAGCGAGTCATTTGACAAGCAGAGGAAAGCTGGGCTCGGGACTGGCACGAGTCGGCCCGACCAGCATGCCTGGGGCGGGTCTGAGCCAGTGGAGGCCGGGGCAGAGGCCTGTCGCTGCATCGGCCCCACACCAGCCCGCCCGCGTCAGGACCTTTACAGGGCACTCGGAGGCCTGCACCCGCAGAGCAGAAGGCAGAGGCCAAGCAGGCAGCAGTTGGACGCTGGACAGGTCAGCCAGACCTGGAATGCAGACACCACCAGCCTAAGCTTGGGTCTTCTGGCAGGAGGGGGCGGAGGAAGCAGCAGCACGAGGCTGGGGGGATGTGACTCGGGCCGTCGCCCAGGGAGAGAGGATAAAACCAGCTGAGATGCCAGGGACCAGGAGAGAAATGGCCGGACCTGGGACTTGTGGGTCCGGTGGGAGTGAGGGGCGAGGGGAGACAAGGCCAGGGATGCTCCCAGTGGGACAGGATGACTCCCCTGGACCTGTGAGAGTGACGCACGGAGGACGGGGACGTCCCCACGGAGATGGTGGAGCCTGACTCCTCGTCGCAGAGCCTTTCCCGTGTCTCCACTCAGGGAGCTTCCTCCCCTCGGCCCTGGCGTCAAGGGGTCCCCTGCTTGTTTCAGACGCCCAGGGACTGGGGTCTCTGGCCTCTGCCACCGGAGCATCTGCAGCCAGGCTCAGTAAACACGCAGGAGCACAGCCCCGCTGCCTGCCCACCCCCGCAGCCCGCCCGGCCCACGGCCAGCCCCTCGGGGCTTGAGACAGCGGGGACCAGGGGCCTGCACTGCTCAGATCCCCACACTGCGGGCTGGTGGCTCTAGCCGCTCAGAGCGTGATGCTCAGCATTCCTGCCACAGAGACACATCCCACAGGCTGGCCCCCCGCTGGCCCCACGCTGGCCCCACGCTGGCACAAAGTAACCAGACAGAAAAGCCGCCCACCTCTACCTTCAACCTTCTAGAGCCGTTCAAATGGAAATGACACATTTTTGAAAATGAAATGAAATCTAAATTCTCAGAGAAAATGATGCAAGAATGAAACGGCAGGAGCATAGTCATCCGTGTCTTGAGTCACAGATGAAGGAACCGGGCTCATGGGTCAGGGGGTGACGCAGGGCCCCGCTGAGTGCCCTGGACGGCAGAGGTGCCCAGGTGTTGGCCGTGAGGGGCGAGGACAGCGAGTCCGCTTCCCAGGTCTGTAACCTGGACAGTCGCCGGGCCAAGCCTGCTGGACGCCTGGCTGCTCAGTGATTTCTGAACATCATCACCTGACGGACCTACCTGCTAAGTTGCCCTGGGCCGGCGCTGCCCGGGAGCCCGGCACAGGGCCTCTGTGGTCAGGGCCCGACGGACGTCCCAAACCCCCAGCCTGGCATGGTGGGCAGGGCACTCACGTGAGGGAGACGGTGAAGTGGAAACGCTGTCGCAGGCCTCGGAAGGTGACGAAGGACCGCGGCGGGAAGCTCCTGGTGGTCACCTCGCAGTAGGGCCGCTCGTACTCGCTGGAGGGACACACGCAGCGGAAGCCGCCCACAAGCAGGTTGACGCAGGTGCCCCCGTTCCTGCACACACCGCGGGCACAGCGGCCAGAGCGGGCATCCACCTCGCAGTGCTCTCCTGGGGGGCGGGGCAGAGGGACAGGTCACATGGTGGCTGGAGATGGCCAGAGGCGCCTGAAGTCCGGCGCAAAGTCCGGTGTCAGCCACCGGCCGGAGGGTCACACAGGAGCAGAAGTCCCGGCTCTCGGCTGGCTGACCACGCTGGGCAGCTGTCAGCACACGCAGCCCCTGTGCGCCCATGGCGGTCAGGGGCCCGAGAACACCAGATGACCGAGTCCCACCCACCCTGCCCCTGCCCGGGCCTGCCGAGACCCAGGCTCAGGACAGAGGAGCACGCAAGGGTGCGTCCTGGCATTTGGTCCATCCCGAGCACCCTGCTGGCTGAGCAGCCCTCTCACAAGTCAGGAGGGATAAGCTGCCCTCTGGGCCAGGGCTGCCCCCGCACAGTGCCCTCCCTGTTGCCTCTCATGAAGGACCTCCTCCCACCCCCGTCTGGCCAGCGCTGGACCCCAGTTCGTGTTTAATCACAACTGTCTCCCCCAGCAGCTCAAGGCTTGCTGCAGACACCTGCCACCGTACGCAGTCCTCCCAGAGTCCGAGCCGCAGGTACCAGATTCCAGGCGCTTCCTGGAGAAACTGACCGGGTTGAGCTGGCCGCGGCGGCAGCCAGCAACGGGTGGTCCAGACCGTCCTCGCTTGGAGGTGATGATGACCCCAACCCACACGGCCTGGCCTCCACACCACGGGACGTGGCCGGCCCCTTCCAGGCCCACTGACCAACCACAGCAAATGCCCCTGCAAACTTCCCAGCTGCCACCAACATTCTTGGCTGGTGACTGATTCTGAAATGGATGCATTTTAACAAGAAAGTAATACATTCACACGCCTTGAATAAACGGCTGCACGAAACAGGGCACAGGGAATAAAACCCCAGGCTTCTTGCACCAACATCGCGTAGGCAGCAGGCTCTCACGGAGGCTGTCGGGAGAAGTCCTGCCCACGCCGCGTCTCGGAACGGCCTGCGCATCGGCGTGCAGATCCCAGCGCTTGCTCTTTCGGGCCGCAGAGTAGTCCCTCTGGGGGTCACCTCACATTTAAATCACTGTTTTTTGTTCCGTTACTCGTGGGTTTGCAGACCAAGTAATGGCTTGGTTTTACTGCAAAAAACTTTTCAACATACATCCCGGGAGGCTGTCAGACTGTCCCCCCAGAGAAAATTCCTAACGGTGCCCAATCATTTCAAAAGTGGCGCAGGGCTTACATTCTGACAGGGATTTTAAACTGTCCTCACCTGCAAAAGCAGACTCCCGCCTCCCACTAACTCTAGCCGGGATCAAAATATATGGCATTTCTGACAAGTGAATCTTAAAGGTGCGCTTACTTGCGCTCATTTTTGTGAGGCTGAGTGCCCTCTGCGCCTCTGGCTCATCCCTTCCCCGAGCCGCCTCGTAACTCCCGCGTCGTTCTCTGTGGGATTACTGGTCTCCTTCTTGCCGTTTTCTCTAAGCTGCTCATAAACGCATCCATCAGGTCTGCGGCAACTGCCTCCTGCCCTAACTGTCAGCTCTGTCTCGTTTACGTAGTCACTGGGAAGCCTGCGCCTAGTGTGGTCGCGCTCATCGGTTTCTCCTTTGTGACCCCGTGCTGGTGGGTTATTACAAGACCGGTGTGAAGGACTCGAGCTCCTGAGCTGTGCCCCTGGAGGGTCCTTGGGGCGGCCTTCCAGAACCCCGACGTCACTGGGCTCCCCACACCAACGCTGCTTGTGGGACCGCTGTGAGGAGCACCGAAGGGGGCCAACAGCTCCCGGCGCGGACGCTCTCCAGTTTGCAGACGGCCGCCTTCTGGCCGCGTCCCCACGCAGGAGGCTCTGGCGCGCAGGGAGGCGCAGGAGGCCAGAGGCCCAGCCCGGGCCCCACCGTCCCCGCTGGCAGGGGCTGCTCTCCGGGGCGTGTGAACAGGCAGGCTTCATGCCGCTCGGAAGTTAAAGGGGGGCTGCAGACCCTCCCCATGGCTCCATCTGGAAACTGAGCGCCCCGCCCTGCTCATGTGTGCACACAGGCACAGCCCACATGTGACACGCAGGGCCTCACATGTACACACATATCTGCACCCACAGATGACCCCACTGCTCACTCACAGCCTCATACATACTCACACACACTCACACACGCATCCACAGGCACGGACACCCTGACACACACCTGCAGCACACACGGGTACGTACCTGCACACTCACACACACGCACACTCACTAATCTCGGCCTCTTCTCCGGTGGGCTGCCCGCGGCCATCTGAAATTCCGTGCATTATTTCCATATTAGCTTAAGGTGTATCTGCCTTCCCCTGTGCACCTGGCATTCTCCAGTCTCCATTGTGCAAACACAGGCATCAGGACTGCGTGCTCGAGTCCCGCCCGGCGTGTCAGCGGCCAGGCACAGTACCCCCTGGAACCACGAAGCCGCCGGGGGGCGGGGGGCAGGGCGGGTGTGCGCCCCGACCCGGGACAGCAAACAAAAGGAGGCCTGGCGCGGCCCGGCCTGTGGCTGCGCCCCGATCCCTGAGCCGCGGCAGCAGCCCCTGCTGCTGTGAAGGGCGCCGCCTCCTCCAGCACCGTCCAGCCCGAGTGCAGCTCCTCGTCTGAAGTCTGGAGTGGACTGTGCCTCCTGGCAGTCCTGCTTCCAAGTGCGGTTTTCAGGGCTGCAGGGACACCTGGTCCCGTGGTTGCAGGGGAAGGGTGCTTCTTCAAATCCACGTAAAGCTGGCTGCCCGTGATTGCTGCTGGGTTTTAGCCAGCGTTTCTTTTCACTTCCCTTCAGTATCCTGAGGCTGCTGAACCAAGGCTCCTCAATCCTGGTGCTTTAAAGCAGCTCACGGCTCTCCTTCGAGATCAGGGCAGGCGTCCCGAGACAAGGAGCGGGCAGCGGTCCTGTCTCCCCGGGGGCCCCGTGCCTCTGGCTTGTGGCCGGCCTCCAGCTCTGCCTGCAGCACTGCCTCCAGCACCTCGGGCTGGCTTCCGCATGTCTCATCTTCCCTCCATGCTCTTAGAAAAATGAGTCATTGGATTTGGGGCCCACCCATCACATCGGTGAGACCTCATTCCCAAGTGAGGTTGCATGGACTCAACTTTGTGGCCCTCTCTCCGTCCGCGCCAGGGACCGCATGTTCATCCCAGCACAGCTGTCACGGCTGGCCTCTGCAGACGCGGCTGGAGGAGGAGGGACGTGTGGGCTGCCTGCTGCGGCCAGGGGGACTCCCTCGGTGGTTTCCTCATCTCCTTCTGCCAGTACAGGTGGCGCCCGGGGCCAGATCCTCCATGTACCCCTGTCCCCACCTGCACGGCGCCCCACAACCTACCTTCTAGCCCCTTCTCCCCCGTGGCACCGGGCCCAGGCACCAGATCCCACACCTGCTATCTCCCAACACACGAGTGTGGCCGGGAATTAGGGGTTATGGCAGGTGGTCCGCACACACCTGCAGGGCTCACTGCTGCCCAGGAGCCAGCCCAATGCTGCCCACCTTCCTCTGGCCTGGCGTCCGCCCTCGGGCCTCTGCCTCTGGGTTCCTGCGCCATGCCCCACTCCTCCCAACCCATCTTGGGTGCATCCCCACAGGTCAGTCGGCCCACCTGACAAGGTCCCAGCGCCCGGGGTGGGCCCAGAATCCCTCTGGGGCGCACTCTTGTCCCAGCCCAGGTGTCCCGCTGGGCACGCCTCTGAGTGCCCTCCCCCCCGACTCGGGCCAGGCCCGGTCAGTGCACACAAGGCACACCTGGCTCACACAGCGGGGCAGCGTGACGTCGTGAAGGAAGAACTAGGTCCACGGGAAACACCCCGCTGACGGGAGGCGGTGAGAACTCGGAGCACTCAGGTTGCAGAGCAGCTGGCTTGGCCTGGAAGGCTCTGGAGCCTTCATCCAACGGGGCCAGACTCCCGTGGGGACCTCAGCGGGGCCGCCTATAACGTCCATACTCAGGACACGCGCAGCGCCACCCGGCGATCCCTGAAGCTGTGCGGAGACCCCTCATTCTGTCCTCAAGTGCATGTGTGCTGACGAGTCCCCGCGTGGGGAACCCCACTGCTGGGCTGGCAGGATCCCACCACAGCCGAGAACAAGCTGCCAGGGGCAGCACGGAAGGCGCAGCGGTGAAGGTGTAATTTAACCCTGAAAACCGTCTCCCCGGGGTAAGCGGGCGGGTCGGCTGCAGGGAGCCCTGTCCTTTACAGGAGCAGGAGATACGGGAATGCGGGGTCAGATGGCTCCTCTCAAGATGACTATCTTTCCTCCGCTCGTGTTCTCATTCAAAGTACGTCTGCGTTTTCTGGGAGTCCTCGGACTCTGCTTGGACCAAACCTTTGCTCTGGTGGTTCTGCACCTGGGGACCCCCCATGTGCCTGCCCCACCCCCACACCAGTCCGTGTTCCCCAGGGAGGTGACGGCCTCCTGCATGAGGCACCAGCGTCTGCAGCCCGTGGCTGGACGCGCGCTCAGCCTCCTGGTCCTGCCTGCAAAGGTGCACCCCAAAGGGCCATTCTGAAAGGACTCGTGAGCCCCCCAAAGCATTCTTAACTGCTACCAGTCACCGAGGCCCCTCCAGTCTCACGGCCTCTATCCCGTGCCCGTCTCTGGCGTCTGTTCCAACCGACTTGGGGCTGGGAGTGAAGGGACACCGCCGCCGGCCCAGACCCCCGCCACAGTGCCAGAGTCACACCCTGGGCTTGAAGGACATCGAGGCCCTGGAGAGGCCCCCAGACGAGCTGGAGCTGTGACAGCACTCGGCTGGGACGAGAGGACGGAGAACCCCGCTGGCAGCCACCAAACGGAGCCGCACACACCCTGCTCAGACAGGGACACTGAGGCCGACACGCGTGTGAGATTTAGTTTTTAGGGTGTAACAATGCATTTCCTTGAAAGAGAAGGAATATAGAGAGAAAAGGAGCATCTGGGGAGCAGGCTCTGAGCCGGGCTGGCGGGGACACCTGTGGAGGCGGAAAGAGGAGCCTCGTAACCACTCGGCCCCGAAAGGTCTGAGCAGAGGCCAGGAGCTCCGGGCCCCCAGCTGCACCGGCCGGCCTCCCAGCCCCGAGAGGGGAGCACGGGGGCTGAGACCCTCAGGACTGGGGGTCGGCCACACATCCCCTCTTGTCAAGGTTCGAAACCTCAGTTTTTAAATAAAAAGGCAATTCCCTTCTAGTCCCACAAAATAGCTGTAAGTTTGAACCAGAAAAATGTGTTTCCCAAGGCAGCAGGAGACTTTGGGCACCAGGCAGCAAGGAGCTGGACGGCGGGCACTTGGGTGGCGTTTGAGATCACGGGCGTGCACACGGCACACCCGAGGCAGGTCCTCAGACACAAGCCTCCGGACGTGACGCGCATAGAAGGCCAGTCCTTAACAGGGACCAGCGGTCCGACAGCGCAGCTCCCATCCAAGATGGGAGCGAGGTTAGGAGGTTAGGAGCAAGGACACGGTGCATTAGAAGGGAGCCAAGACGGGCAAAGTGGGTCTGCGCCCTCCGCCCTGCCCCTCTGCCCATCCTGTGCCCAGACACGGCTGCAGGGACAGAGATTTCCTGAGCAGTGCCTCTGTTTCCCCTTCTGCAACACCCCCACGCCCCGAGGCGGGGATTTCTGCTGCTCGCCCTGGAGCCACCCCGTCACCTCGGAGGTGAGTGTGCACCTGATGTGACTCACCGCCTCTGGGAGCCCGCGGCCCCACCTGTCCACACGCGCCCCTCCCTCCCCGTCCGAGTTTCAGCTCTGTGGGACTTACCCCTGAGAGCTTGTAGGGGCGGGGCCTTCTCAGGATGTCATCTATGAGGCACATTCCCAGAACCCCAGACACACCCTTTTTAAAAATCTAAATAAAAACTGCATTCCAGCAGTAAAGAAAGAACCCGCTGTGGCCCGTCCTTTGACTGTTCTGAGGAGTCACCCACACTGAGGCGGAAAGCCGGCTAACCTGAACGGTCAGTGTGCTCTGAAACTCCTGCTGCTCCGAGAGAAGGTTCCAGAAGGTTCCAGCAGGCACTCAGCCCAGCCGGTCAAAGCCTGAATCACGCAAGGACCCCCTCCCACCTCCCTCTTCTCACGCCCACTATGGGGTGGCAGGTGGGAAGAGAACCAGCCCGGGTGTGATAAATGGCGGACTTTGGGACACCCCCATCCTAATCCGGACCTGTGACCAAGGACTCGACTTCTGAAGATGGACGCTGGTGACCTGGTGGGCTGGCATCACATGTGTGCTCATGAAGGGGGTCAAGGGGAGGCCAGGTGCAGAGACTGACCAGTGAGCTGTGGACAAGGACAGCTGTGTCCCCGAGCAGAGGCCGGGGGACCCTCCGCAAGACAGACCTCAGTCCACCACTCCCCGATCTCAGAGCTCCAGCCTCGAGAACTGAGGGAGAGCAGGACTCTGTGGTCTGATGCCCCAACCTGTGGTCACTCACTATGACGGCCCCAGGACACTGGAACAAATCTCAGCACTCAGGAACCAGCCCGATGCAGCAGAAAGCTCCTTCGGGAACAGCCCCCTAGAAGCCCCCTCTCCCTGAGCCTCCAGACCTGGGGCCTTGACACCACGGAGCCCAGAAGCCCAGCCAGCAGCCGCTGGGGACCGGGAGGGACACACAGGGCACAGGTGGGTGGCAAAAGTCTTGCTGCCTAACTGAGGGGGGAGGCACGGGGGTCCAGACTCCTCCACACGGATGGGGCATGCGCAGCGAGCTGACTACCCCAATGAGTGCCCAGAGCCCCACTCTGCCCCTTGACAAGGCATTGCCAAAGCCTGGACAAGGGCAGGGCCTCCGCGAGGGGTGGGCACGGTGGGGCCTCAGGATGACTCCCAAGGTGAGGTAGAGCCTGGTGGAGGCCCTAACCCGGCGGCCTGGCCCAGTCGACGTCCGGGTCCTAGTGGGGCAGCCTCACACCGCCCTGGGCCCAAAGGGGCATCCAGGAGTCCTGGGGCCCTCTGGGCCTCTGTGGACGCCCCACGTGCCCCCCGCCCCCGGGGGAGGTCCACCAGACTGGAGACAGCCTCGTCCAGGGAGGGCCCTGGTTTTGGGAAAAGCTGCGGAGGGAGGTCGCCTCTCGGAAAGGGAGGGCTGGCAGGGCGGTCCCCGTGGCCCTGGGCGGGCTGCCTGCGGGCTGGCAGCTGTGTGCGCACCGGGGGGCATGCCGGTGCACGGGAGGCCGTGCCAACTCCTCCAGCAACGTGTCCCAACTGCACTGGAATGTCGGCCTCACATTTGCGCAGAGTGTGGCTCAAATCCCTTCCGAGGGGCGGTGCTCGGGGCAGACGGGTGTGGGGAGGAGACACGCTCCTGATGCAGGGCTTAGAGTCAGAGCGGCCAAGGCGCCCTCACCCAGTCACCTACACCAGCTCCTCCCGGCTGTGCCCAGGCTGTCCAGGGACAGCCGTCCCCTGGGGGCCTGGCCTGGGAGTGACAGGCTCCAGGAAAAGGGCTCAGGAGGGGTGGCCGGCAGCAGTGTGGCGGAGACCACGCCCGGGGGTGCCAACGACTGCCCCTTAGGTCAGGGGCTTGAGCACCCTGTCCTGGCTGCCCCTCCAGGGAAATCTCGGGGACACCCTCCCACCCCGCAGGGTGTAGATGTACCAGGAATGAGGGCTGAGTGGCCACCGGCGCGGGAGGGGACCCGTGTGTCAGCAGGCAGCAGAATGCAGGGGCGTCCACCAGCCTGTGGACCAGAACCTCGCACGGCACAGGGGCCGCACGAGGGGAGGTGGGGGGCGTGTCCGGAGTCAGGCCGTGACGCTGGGGACGGGGGCCCAGGCTGCAAAGGAGCAGAGAGTAGTCTGAACTGTTCCAAGCTACCCTGTGACTCTGTCCCCACAGCCGCAGGGCACCGGGTCAGGGTGAGCGGCGAGTCCCACCAGGTCTCAGGGAGCCTGTGTCCCGGCTCGCACACCGGATACTTCGCACTCCAGCGACCCCACGTGCCGGGCCCCCCACACACCAGGTACGCACAGCTCTGAGGGGAGCCCCAGGGGCAGGCGAAGCGCATCTCCACCTTCGGCAGCTGCACGTGGCAGGCGCCTCGGTGGGCTCTGGTTCCTCAGATTCTTGTCGCCCAAGTCATGCATTCCGGTCCCACCCAGGCGCCTGTGAGCGCAAGCTCATCTACACAGGTGCGTGCAGGTGCCTAGTCCAGTGACTGACATCCTGAGACGAGGGCACCTGGACACAGTGAGACACGCAATGCAGGGTCAGAGCGGAGACGGGGGCAATGCAGCCGTGAGACCAGGGGTGCCCGGGGGCCCCCGGGGTCCCCAGGAGCTGAGAGGTGGAGGATGGATCCCCCAGAGCCACGAAGGGAGTTGGGCGGCCCACCTGGGCCCCGGCCTGCAGAACCAGATTACAGTTCGAACGCCGCTTGTTACGATGGCGCCCCCCCACCCAGGAAGCCAGCAGACACCCCGAGGAGGGAGGCGGGGTCCGTCTGTACAGAAAGTTCTGGAATAACACCATGCCAGCCAATGTCGATCTGGGTTGGGATTTTTCCCACTTAGGCTATAATAAAATGTCATTTGGGGGCCTGCTTTAGTTACACTGTTACACCGCCATTTCCAAGAGCCTATGGCCACGCTGAGGACATGCTGAGCTCTCTGCCTGCGGTGGGCTGGGCTGGGCTGGGCTGGGCTGAGCTGGGGGCTCCAGTTTTGGGAGAAAGAAGCTCACGGAGAAGAGAAGATACGTGGCGAAATGCACGCACCTGTATGTCTCCGTGAGTGTAAAGGAAAGCACGCTCTGGGACGGGCAGCCGTGCCCACGCGGGGCAGGTGCGTGCTGATAAAGGCCAGCGGCACCTGGAGTCTGTCCAAAGGGCCCGTGGCTCTGAGCAGTGGCAGACACAGGAGACAGACACGGCACAATCCTGGCTGTCTGAAAAGAACATTCTCAGAAGGATTCTGTTTCTCCTCCATCTGAGATTTTAATTACCGGCTGGTAGAGAGTTTCCTCTGAACGATCTTTCTCTCAAGGCCCAAATGAAGGCTGATGACGAGAGCTGGGGAGTGAGGGGCTGCCAAGGTCGCGTCCTTGCCAGGCGATGCCTGGGGATGCACCGGGCATCTCCCACCTGGCAGCAGCCTGGGACTATCTCCTGCGATCGCGTGTCCTGGACAGGGAGAGGAAGCAGTCTTCACAACAGCAACGGAGAAACGCCAGACTTAAAAAGTGTTTTCTCAGCAGAAACAAAGATTCGATTTCTACACTGAACAGTTCTCTGGTTTTGGTGCACAGAGCCTGGCCCTGGGGAGGTCAGCACAGGGGAGTCAGGGTCCCCAGCCCTGGGAGGGTCACCAGGATGACAGGGCCCCAGGGAGGCCCTCACACAGGACAATTGGCACAGCTCAAAGCATCACTGACGTCCTGGCTAAGACCTGGATTCCAAAACCGGGCCCAATCCCGAGAGGACCTGCTGGACGAGCAGCGCTGGGTGGCGCAGGTGCTGACGTGGGGACAGTGAGAGGCTGGGGCGCAGAGGCAGCTGCTCCCCGGGGTCACGGAAGGCCCAGAATCCCTCCCAGGGCGGAGCACGGAGGCCCAGGAGTGAGCGGGACCCTAAAAAGACCAGCCGGGAGCCACCCAGGGTGCCCCGCAGGCCTTCAGGCGCCCTCTGAGGGCAGGGCACTGACAGCGGAAGCCTGTCCCATAAAACGAAGCTGCCGGCTGCCAGGAACGTGCCGGGGGTGGATGTGATGGTGATGACACGTGGCGGTGAGGGGAGACGTGGAGCGGTCTGGACGCAAGACGCACAGGGAGGAGACGAGGCCTTCGAGGGCCCCGCAGGAGCCGTGCTGAACAGGTCAGGCCCAAGAGGGAGCTGGCACCCACACTGGCAGGGCAGAGTCCCAGCCACCTCGGCATCCCCACAACAGGGACAAAGGAGGCGGAAGGGAAGCACAGGCTCCCGGAAGCCCAGGGCAGAGACAGCAACCAAGGCCAGGCGTCGAGCTCAACACAGCGTGAGTGGCCTCGGCCCCGGGGACAGGCGCTCCGTCTTCAGAGGAGCCAGCCACGAGCCGCCCCTGCGTACTCACGTGCTGTTTCAAGCGCCTACTGTATGCCTGGCCCTGTGCTGCTGGACAGAAGACGGGGCGTCCAGTGCAGAGGGGAGAACGCGGTGGGGACAGAGGGGACATGTGTGGACACCTGGGGGAGGGCTAGTCGAGGTGCAAGGGGCCAGGTCTGTCCCTAGAATCAAGCAAAGGACAGCGGGGCAAGACGCTGTCATGGGGCAGGACGCTGTCATGGGGCAGGACGAGGCAGTGCCCGAGGCTTCAGCAAGGCAGTGTGACCATGTGCTGGGTCGTGCTGGGGACCCTTGAAGAGTAGATGGCTGAGTGGGAGGAGCAGGCGGAGACCAGTCAGCAGCGATGACAGTGTGGGGGAGTGATGAAGGGGCGGGACGGGGGCAGGGTCATAGGGACTTGGTAACTGGTAAACACCTGCTAAGCGTGGGGCTCAGGGATCCCCATGAGGCCTGAGCCGAGGGGCGGGGCTGAGCCGGGGGGCGGGGCTGAGCCGAGGGGCGGGGCTGAGCCGGGGGGCGGGGCTGAGCCGAGGGGCGGGGCTGAGCCGAGGGGCGGGGCTGAGACCAGGGTCATCGGAGTGTGGCCCAGGCAGTGAGCAGGGCGCAGGAGGCGGTGGCTGTCCCTCAGGCTCAGGAGGCCTAGTTTCCTGGCAGCTCCGCACAGGTGTCCCTCGACCAGGTGAAGCGCTCCCTCCGGGTGGTCGCAGCAACAGAGAGCGGGGTGGTGGAGCATGGGGTCAGACTGCTTGGTCCCCAGAGGCAAGCAGACCCGCATGCAGTCCTGAACGCGCCCTGGACCAGTGAGGGAGGGTGGGCGGGGCCCTGCCAGCCCTCAGGGACAGGCTGCTCAGCAGCACAGCCCTCAGTGCCCGGCCCACCGTGGTCACTTTTAAAGGGGCTGTGAGAGAAATGGGGCCAGAAAGGACCAGGTGGACGGGTAGCCATGCTGTCGCCCTCAGGATTCCCAGGTGGGAGAGCGTGCTCAGAGCTGGGACAGTCTGGTTCCAGTCCTGCTCTCCCACTTGAGGCTCGGTCCTAGGACCCCAGCTCCGCCTGGGCCCCTCTCAGGCACTGCAGGAGACCGGCCGGCATGCCCTGCCTCTGCCTGATGTGAAGCGGAGACCCACCCTACCCGTGGCACCCTGGAAGCCTCAAGGGAGGAGCTGGGCAAACATCATCCGAGGAAGCTTGGAACCTTCCAGAACCTTCCCAGAGCAGGGGCCAGCTGCTGAGGGAGGCACATGACGGATGCACTCCTTGGAACCGCCGCCCTGGGTCTGTGCCCTGACCTTCCAGAGCGGGGAGGCTGAAGACACCGCCAGCCCTTCTCCCAGCCTCCCCAGGGCCCTGTATCCGGGGCCTTGGCATCGTCTGAGCCAGAGCGGATTTAAGAAACCCAGGGAGCTGCCGGGGGCTCTTCTCCGGCATCAAGTTCCTTGAGCTTTTCCTGAAATTAACTGCTGCCTCCTCCATCCCGCTCATCCCATCCCGCCCCGTCCGGCGGCACAGGAAGCAGGGTCTTCCTGAGGCCTTGGGCTGCATCCAGCTTCCCACCCCAGAGGCCGCAAGCTCGGCTTACCCAGGAGCAGGTAATGAAAGCCTGGTGACGACAGCCAGCTTTCATCAGGAATAAATGAGCTCAGTTCCCTGTGGAGGAAGGCGCCCTTCAAAGGAGAGGGGCAGAGCCAGGCCGGGAAGTGCCCATCAGGGTCAGTCATCGCCTGGGAGACGCGCGTGGTGATTTCAGTACTCAGGAGCCCAAATTAGCCCCTGGTCACAGCATTCCGGCCATACATGGCTCCCTGATCATCACTTCCTAGAAAGGGCTCTTGAGACGAAAATGAAATGTGAAGGCTGCACAAATCACTTCTGCTCTCAGAGTCCACACCCACAGTCTCCACTGACTCGGCTCTTCCTCCCCAGGCCCCTGGCTCACACCTGGGGTCTCAATCCAGGCCTGCTGCCCACAAGGTGGAGCTGGTCTCACGGACAGCGTTGGGGCCCCGCCAGCCCAGCTTCCAGCTCAGCTCCAAGATGAGCCCCTGGGGCACCTCCCCACACCCCAGGTCCCACGGCCTCGGACCTCGGTCATCAAAGTGTCCCTGGCAAGGGAGGGGAGGGGGTAAGACGCCTGCAGCAGGCACATATCCATTCACACGGGCACCCCTGGGGTCTCCCGCCGCCTCTGTCTTCTCCCCACTCCCTACAGTGCCCACGGTTTAGCTAATGCTTGTCAGGACAGTGGGGACCCAGACACGGAACAGACAGGCAGACAGACAGCCACAGACGACGGGAAGGCAGGCAGCCCCAGCTTCCAGGGTGGTGGAGGTGTTGGCGCCCATCCCAGCTGCCAGCCCCTCCCTGCCAGGTGCACTGCCTTCCTGCAGATAAATACACACTAATACCCAGAGTCCTGCTCCTAAGCCCCACAAACACGCTGCGTCCCAAGAGCAGTGACGACTTCCCCGGGTCTTCTGTTAACAATGACAGGGGAAAGCTTGGGGAGATGCACTGCTGCTTCGGGTTGGACAGTCAAGCCCCGCCTAATGCCCAGAGAGCGTCCCAAGACAGACGGTCATGGTCTGGCCATCGCCGACATGTTCCTAATGACAGGCGATCCAAGGCCAAAGCGAGAACGCGGGACCCTGCCTGTTCTCGTTGGACTGATTTTCCAAACCATCTGGGCATGGCCTGGGGCTCTGGGGTTAAGCCCCGGCCTGAGGGCACACAGCCCGAGGACCCGGTGTCGTGGCCCAGAGGCGGAGGGCGACAACTAAGATGAACAACTGAATCAGTAAATGCTTCCTCCTCCTCGCTCTCCCTGCCCGCTGTCTGCTTCCTCTTTGAAAACAAACCCCCAAAAGCCTGACTGCCTCAGGAGCCGAGGTTGCGGGGACGTATGAATGGCTGGAGGTGAGTGCAAGGAGGAGATGAGTCACTTCCAGTGACCAAGAGGCATGAACACTCGTCATTGCAGACCAATGGCTAATGGCTCACGGTTCCCCTCCCAGCTATGGTTTAGCAACAGCCAATTACACGTGAAAGCTGGCAAGACAGATTTCCGACATGAAGCCACTTAGAAGCAGTGCATGTCGCTTCACGCATCAGGTGTGTTTAGGGGGCCCCCTCACCCCCCACGAGCAGGGAGCCCCTTTCTGCCATGAGGACGGTACTCATGTGACGGGGCTGGGGCGCCTTGGAGCCGGTGGTGGGGAGCGTGCCCGCCGCCTGGGAGACGCAGCTTCTGACATCATTTGGCGCCATGGAGCGGACACCTGGGCCCTCCCAGCCCCCGGCCGGCGGAGCGGCACGCACCTGTGAAGTCCTCCAGACACTCGCAGGTGTAGCCGCCCTCACGGCTGCGGCAGCGGCCGTGCGCCCCGCAGGGGCTGGAGTAGCACAGGTCCACCTCGGTCTCGCAGGAGTCGCCCGTGAAGCCGGGCGGGCAGCGGCAGCGCAGGCCGGTGATGGGGTGGATGGGCCGGAAGAGCACGGTGGGCGAGCTGAGGAAGGGCGCCGAGCTGTCGAAGCGCAGCACCGACACGCACTTCATGTAGTTCTCGCACGGCTCCCGCAGGCAGATGTTGTCGTCGAAGGGCAGCACGCGCTGCGTGGACACGGCGGTCAGCAGCGTCCGGTTCAGGTACAGCTGCTCCTGCAGGTCCTCGGATGGGAAAAACCTGTCGCGGACGCCACCGGGCAGCAGCGCAGAGAAGGTCACGTTCAGGATGTTGGCACTGACGTCCGTGTCGTTCTGGATGTTGAAGACGAAGACGTCGTCCTTGGTGGTGGACAGCACAGTGGCCACCCCCTCCACGAAGAGGGACAGCAGCGGGGACAGGAAGCGCTCCTGCGACATGTTCTCCAGGCGGACGGTGATGCTGTTGGTCAGCATGTCGTCCGTGATGATGGTGACCCGCAGGGTGCAGAGCGCCGCCACGCTGTGGACGCCATCTGCAAGACACACACGGGCGGTGACGCCGGCGCCACCCCCCGGCCCCGCCCCCTGCAGCACTGCCTCCACCGGCCCCCATCGCCTGTCTCTTCCGAAGCCCCTGCCGCTCCGCAGCACACCCGATGGCCACCGGGACGCAGCCCTCGCCACCCACCACCCCGGCCTGCCTCCCCGTGCCCCAGACACAGTGTGCTGTGGGGCCCCGAGGAAAGCCAGGCAGGTCTGGCTGGGCTCAGATTCTGGGTCCCTGCAGCTCTGGAGGGTCCTCCTCCCGCGTCCCCCAGAGGCGACCCTTTCCATGGGGCCAGAGCTGCCTATACAAGGCGCAGGCAAGCACACTCTCCTGTCGTCCTGGGCCCACGCGTGGGCGCTGCAGAGACTGCAAGAAAGTTTGCGGACCACTGGGGACGGGGCAGTGGAGACCAGCGCCCACCTTGTCACGGCTCCAGCCCGTCCCCACCAGGCACAAAGCGGGCAGGGAGCCCTTAGAAGAGCGCAGAGCCCAGCAGCTTCCGGACCCTGGGACTGGTTCTCAGGCTCTTGGGGAGGGACCAGGGGTCGCACGGCTTGTTTAAACACACAGTGGGCGCTGTCTGACCGTCACAGCAAACCAGACACCCCAAGCCGTGTGGGCCTCACTGTGGGCCCCGCATCGACAGGGGAGCGAACGGACGGGCAGAGGGGCCCCTGGATGTGCTGGAGGAGCCCCGGCGTCCACCCCAGGGACAAGTCCCCTCGCTAGTCGGTCAGCACAGAGCACGCTGCCCCACCGAATCCTCACAGCCAGGGCCAAGGCTGCCACGAAACCCCGAGGCTCCAGGCAGGGTCCAGCTGCCTCTGCATCCACAGTGCCGGCCCGGCCCGTGACAGCGGCCCATGCACAGGGCCGCTGGCCAGGAGACGCAGTGAGAAACAAAGGCTCCAAGAGGCGCCCTCCTGCCCCACCTCTGGTCCACACACAGACAGAGCAGTCGCCCTAAAACACCCAGCTCATCAAACCTACGTCAAGTCCCCACCGTATGGTCCTTATTTATCCCCGTCACCTCCTGAACCTAGTGCCACCTCCCTGCCCGCTGGCTCCCTCTTCCCACCCTTGGTGCCCACTTCTCCTCATCAGCAGGCCGCCCCCCGGGTCACCCAGTCTCAGCCGAGCGCCCAGCTCACGCTCGGTCACACCCTCCTCGAATCCCACACTGAGTGGCCGCCACCTGATTTTGCTCTTATTTGTTTATCTGTCTCTGTCCTGCGCACCCACGAGGACTGAGAACCGGTCGGTCTTGTCTGATCGTGCTCGTGCTTCCAGAACAGCCCCTGGCACTTGGGCGATGCTGGGTAGACAGCCGAGGGCGGGCCCCGTCGCAGATCAGGATTTCTGCAGCAGCCCTCGCCCCGAGACTGACATCAGCACAGACACCATCAGAGATTCCAACTCTCCGTGTGAGCTTTTCCGGTGGGCATTTTGCGCGTTGGTTTTGCCGAGGCCCAGGACAGTAACACAGGATCTGGGTGCGTGTTCACTTCCCGGTGGCGACTGTTACTAAACGCCCTCTTTCTCTCTTGCCCAAGAGGCGGCAGTCGTGCCGAGTCTGAGCTCAAAGTTCAGGCTGTCCGGGGTGCATGGCCCCTGCCCACCGAGGGCCGCGCGGGGGCTCCCGCCCTCAGCCCTTCCACAGCAGAGCAGCCCAGGGGACTCAGCAGGGAGCAGGAGCGCAGGGGACCAGGAGTGACGTTCCAGAGACGGCCACGTCACTCAGCATGACCAGAAACAGCGTTCAACATGAGCTAGTGTCCCAGGCACTGAAAATAAAATACGGGCCCACCTTCTGATGAGTCTGACCACTGCTGCCTTGCGAGGACACAGTCTCCCTGGACGCCCCAGTCCCGAAAATGACGTGCTTTGTCCTTAAGGGGATTCTGAGCCTCCCCAGGCATGAGGCTGCCTCCCATCAACAGTTTCCCCACCACAGGGCCGCGGCCGTCCCTGCCCGGAGCTCCGGACGGTGAGCGCACAGCGCTGACCTGCACCTGCACCGTCCTCAGGAGGATCCGACGACACAACGTTCGAGGGGAAAGGTGATTTTTTTCACACAAAACAGAAAAATGCATTTTTGAGTCCAGAGCCCTGCCGGCAGAGACATCACCCAAAGCTGGCGGCTGTTCGGCCTGGGTTTTACATTTGTTTCTGAATCAGATTTCACTTCAGAAGCGCTTTAGATTCACAGAGAAGCTCGGAAGCTGGTACTGAGTCCCGTAGCCACACAGCTTCCGGCCCGGTTGAGCGACGTTTTGGGCGCATCTGTCATGATTCGCAGAGCGACAGTCCGTGTTAACGGTCCACCCCGTCCAGGCCCTTCCTTTCTCAGTGCAGGTCCTACAGCCGTCTGGCCGTCCCGCCTCGTAGGTCCCCTGCGTGGGGACGGCTGCTGGTACCTTCCTCGCTTGTCGGCCTGACTGAGCGGGTGGGAGCGCGGTCCTGACGCGCTGGGAGCGCCTCTCTGAGTCGCCGCCATCCCCTCGCTCCAGAGTGGACGCCTCACCGAAAAGCCCGCTTTTCTTCTGGGTCCACGCAGCCGGGCTCCCAGCAATCAGACACTGGCTGACCTCGGGTGGGTCCCTGCTTCTTTGAGAAGAGAGTCACATCCCCAAGTCACAGTGGGGGGGACAAGGCTCAGACAGCAGGGCCCACAGCTGCGACACCCCAGGCAGTCGGGCCAGAGTGGGGCTGTGACCCGACTGGCGGAGGTGAAAGGCAAACACTGCCCACTGTCGTGTCCCCGTGTTAGGCTGACCAGATGTCCCTAAAACCGCTTAAAACAAATGGGATGCCCCCTGTTTTCGTCTTTCCTAACCACCCCGTCATGCTAATATAAATGTCAACTTTGTCCCGTCTTTCATACACTGGGGTCGTCTTGAACGCAGCTGCCGCGGGTCCCCTCTGAGGCCTGGGATTACCCGCCTCCACCCCAGTCCCAGTGAAGAAGCCGTCCCGTTTCTGCCATCCCCACGTCCCAGCCTGTCTCAAGGAGATGTGGTCAGCCTCCCGTGGCGGGTCCCCTCAGTGGGACACTGGGGAAGAGCCCCACTGTGGCCTCGAGGAGCAGGCACGGGGCTGGACGGTGGTGCTTTGTACACGGGGCCAGGTGTTCACGGTGAGGAGCAGGGCCAAGAGGGACGGACGCTGTCACATGGTGGGTGGGAGAGGTCTTTCGGGCACAAGATCCAGGATGCAGGCTGGCCGTCGAGAAGGGCACCAGTGTCCTGGCTGTGGTACAGCCTGGGGATGCAGTGTCCCGTCAGCCACAAGCGGTGCAGCTGCTGCAGGGCTGGTTCCAGGGATAATCCCTCCGGCCATCCCCGCACTCCCTGCTTGGTTGGTCCATCGTCCCAATCTGCCTTATCACACGTCCCTCTCCTGGGGACGCAGGTCTTTTGGGGCCCACTGGGCTCCAGGGGACCTCATCTCAGACCCACCTACCCGCACTGCACAGGGCCTGTCTCCCAGACAAGGGGGACATGGGTATGAGGAGATGAGGCCGAGTGGGGTGTGCTCTGGTGGCGGGCGGAGGGGTGGGTGCAGGACCAGGACCCTCAGGGTGGGGACCAGGCCACGGCAGATCCACACTAACACCCCGGGGCGGTCCCTTCACTGAAGCACAAACAGCTGACCAACGGGCCCAGCCAAGGTCATTTGGACAGCTGGGGCCATCCCTGGCTACTGGGCCCAACGTCCCCCAGCGGCGGGCAACTGGACAGAGACTGTGTCTGGGTCTGGGGAGGCCCGCGGAGGCCCCCGAGGAGGGAAGGGACGTTGGAGAACACCCCAGGCCATGGGACAAGACAGTGACCAGGGCTGCCGGGGAGGCAGTCAGCACCTGGGACTGGACCTCTGGCCGTGAGTCTCACCAGCCACACACACCGAGCCCTGCTATCACTGGCCAGGCTGCATCCACGGGGACCGTGGGCCTTCCAGCCGGGTGAGGACAAAGGCCGCATGCCCGCCCTCCCAGACCACAGGGCCGGAGGGGCCTGCTGGGGGCCGTCCGAAGCTGGAAGACTCTGAAGCGGTCTTCTGCGTCCCTCTCCGAGGGGTGTGCTGCTTGAGGAGGCCAGACTCAGGCAGACACAGGTGTGATGTCTTCATCCGCTACCAACTGTCTGGTTTCTCTCCTTTCTGGGCAACAAAAGCCAAACCTCAAGCCTGCGCCTCAGGACACCAAGGCCAATGTGCCAGCAGGTTGGGGGCCACACCTGGCCCTCACGGAGACAGGCTTGCGGGGAAGACGCGTCCCTTCTAGTACCAGGTCGGGCTTGGGTTGCACAAAATCCAGAGGCGCCACCTCGCGCGGCCCTGCGTTTGCCAGCTGGTCCTCCTGCGAGGTGTCAGGGCGGCTTCCAGCTTGTCCCCCAGCTGCTGTGCCCTTGGCCAGGCAACAGGGCAGGCGGGCCCTCCTGAGCTGCCGGGCAGCCTGGCCTTGGGCAATTCCTCCCTGGGCAGCACATCCTGGCCGTCACCCCGGCCTCCCCACACTGCTGAGTGGCTCCTCCCCTATAAGCCCAGGCGCCCCAGCCCACTCGGACCCTAACGAGACTCCCGCTAACGCCGTACTCAACTCCTGTCTCCGTTCTTGGAGGACCTGACCTGCCGCAGCGCGCACCCAAAATGAACCCAAGTCCCGCACTGAGACGCGTCAGCCCTGTCCTCTGCCCTCTCCAGCCAGCCTGTCTTTGTGTCCCTCAGATGGGCAGCCAGACTGGGCTCAGGCGTCAGTGGGGACTGCCTCACACCTCGTGTTGGGGGATGCCCCCTACTTGCCCTGGGAGAACCCTGGGCCAGGCCGTCAACCTGCCACCCGCCCATCAGCCAGCCGCCGAAACACAAACCAGTGGGGCTCAGAGCGAATCGTGTCTCCAACTGGCTCTCCTGGACCACACAAGGGCTCATGATGGGTAATCACAGGGCCCTTAAGAGGGGAAGAGGAGGCAGGAGAACAGAGGGAATGATCCGTGAGGATGGAAGTGGGTCAGAAAGATCCGTTGCTGCTGCTGTGACGATGGAGGAAGGGGCCACGGGCCAAGGGCTGTGGGCGCCCAAGACTCTGGAAAGGCCCGGAACTCTCCCCAGAGTCCAGAGGACGGGCCCTGCCTAGACCCGGTTTTGAGCACGTCCACAGACATGTGAGAGAGCAGCGGGGGTGGTCCCAAGCAGGTCTCTGTGACAAGAGTGTGGGCAAACGCCTCCTCGGTTACGTAACCTCGAGGTTACCTCACCTCGATGCCAGCATCACAGCAGGAGAGCAGAAGGAGGAAGCAGTGTGGGCCAGTCGTGTGTGAACAAAGAAGGAAAAGATAAACTGAAATCTAAAATTGCAAAGCAAAACATAAGCAAAAAAAGCCCCAGCATTGTATTTATTTCAGGACTTTAAAATCAGAAAATACGCTACTATTAACGCCACACTTAATAAAAAAGCCTGTTTGCACCTCAGTAAGGAGAGCTGAAGATTCTAAAGACCTTGGCAAAGAGAAAAGACAAGCATGTCCTTCAACTGATGAGCGCGTGCCAGCTGGGCTGGAGCTCAGACCACTGCTGCCCCGCCTGTGGAGACACTGCGTCTATGCCACCAGAGGCTGCATGGTGAATGGAATCAGGATCGGGAAGGAGCAAGAAATTATATGATTATTCACTGATCATATGACAGTCAACACAGAAAACGCCAGCAGCACTCAAGACACCTTGTCAGGAAGCACAGACTGCATGCATGCCTTTAGCGAGATGGCTAGAGACCAACCTCAAAATTCCAGTGTTTCCTTACATCAGTCTCACACGCCATAATGTTAAAAAGATCATTAATAGGAGCATTAAAAGTACACTGTACTGATGAATGAAAGAGACAAACTCTTTGCAAGTAAAGCTGGAAACTGGTACCGACAGTACCTGCCGATGGGCCCTGGAAAAGGGAGCCATGCTCCCTAATCTGATTTCTAGATTGAAACAATCCTTAACAGAACCCCGCTGAGGATCCTGCAGGGAACTGACAGGCCAACCCCCTGATGGGGCTGGAAGACAAGGGCAGCGGGGGGCACTCTTGAAGAATGGGGAGCTCGAATTCTCCAACCCGTGGAAACCAGAGCCTGGCTGGATGGAACAGAGCCCAGAACACAGCCAGGTGCTTGGGAACATGATGCGTGAGACCAGAACTGCTCCACCAATGGTCCTGAGTCCATCAGCCATCCCCACCCAGCAGGACATGACAGCTGACCCCTCACAGTGACCATGGAAATCTAATCCAGCGAAGGACTCACGGATGAAAGGCACTGTTACAGAAGAGGCTCTACGAAATCTGTGTAAGATGTTACTAGGTGATGACTTCGTAATCACTTAACACACTGACATGAAAGGGAAAGTGTATCATTTCGACATCGAATACAAGAATACTTCGAAGAACTTTATCAAATGTGAGGAGGCAAACACAAAGGGGAACATACTTGACTCTAAGGCGGATTTAAAAAGCCTCACGTCATTAGGAACCTGAGAAACGCACATGGAAACTACAAGGATGTACACTCTACGCTCGAGATGAGCAACAAAGAAGCCAAACAGCAACAAGAGACGCTGGGCGGGAGGAAAGGGCGGGTGCCAGCTGGGGCGGTCGGATGGGCACTGGCCCTCAGAGTCTGGAACATTCCAGGTGGAACAGCCACAATTCCACGTGGGTGCCACGCCCCAGGGAAGCCTCCCACCTCCGACAAGCCACGCCCAGGGAAGCCACGCCCCGGGGAAACCTACCTAGAATAAGCCACGCCCCAGGGAATCCAGGCTCTGGGAGGCCACGCCCCAGCAGAAACCACGCCCCAATTAAGCCACGCCCCAGGGAAACCCACCTAGAATAAGCCACGCCCCGGGGAAACCAGGCCCAATTAAGCTCTGTCCGGGAAGCCACGCCCCACGGGAAGCCACGCCCACATCAGGAGTACCGTCCTGGGAGCAGAAACATGTCAAGCGGTGCCATCGCAGCACCGAAGGACATGCGACCACGACAAACACCGACTACAACTCAGGCCAGCAGCGAGACCCGGTGAAAGAGGCGGACGAAGACAGCTGTGGAGCCACCGACTCGAACTCGAGAAGCGGACTCCACCAGCTGGTGCAGAGGCCTGTTCCGCGCTCCGGCCCGGGCGGCTCTGGGAGCCGAGTCTGTCTGCAGGGGGATGCGCGGTGCGCCACCCTGCAGACGCGGACACACGTCCGACCTTTCTACAGGGACACCGTGACCGTCGCGATGCAAGATAATACTGACCCACTCTGTGGGTTTCGGTCTGTTCTGCCACCAAAGGAGTTTTTGGAAAACTAGTTTTCAGAGCTTTGGGCTCTGGAAACCAACCGGACAAAGGTGACAGCCCAGGTCATGGAGCCCAGTGGAGAGCAGCAGAGGGTGTGGCTGGGGGCACTCCAGGGGTCCTTCACGCCACACATGCTGCTTTTAGATTTCATGTTTGAATTCAGTGAAAACAATTCTTTAAGATGAAAACGTAATGGGATGGATTCGAGGGGACAAGGACCCAGCAGAGCCTCAGTGTCAGACTTCAATGGGGACTTGTCCCCAGAGACAGGGAATGAGGGGAGAGGGGAGCTTTTCTCTGTCTGGGTTTAAAGAATGTGCTGATATTAAAAAAAAAAAAAAAAAAAGCTGCAAAAGCTGTCCCTGCTCCCACCAGCAGGAGAGACCTGTGACCTCTTCTCTGGAGGCTAGAGGGCCTGGGAAGGGCTTCAACGAAGAGGAGGGCACAGTGTCACCACGTGATGCCTGGGTCCTAACAGCCGGTCATAAAAGGCGCATGAGTCTCACCTGGCTCGCAGACACTGGCTCGGGACACTTTGGGTCGGTCACCCGTCTCTGTGACCTCCGGCACTGGGCGATGGAACCTGCTGCCCAAGGACTGTCAGGACTGTGATCTGTGATTCCACATGTCACCACAACTGGGGCCTCCCTCAGGACACGGTCCAGAGAGGTGCGGACACTGCCCAGGACACACAGCCGGAGTGACGGGCCAGGGGCCACCTTCCCACCACTGCACGGGGAGCCTGCAGCAGGGAGCCTGTCTGCTCTGCTGTTTTACAGGGACACTTTCCAGGGAGAAGTAATTATTAACTACAGAGGCTTAATGAGCAGAGGGCGCTACAAGGGTTTCTATATCAATAATTTGTACCTATTCAAGTGCAAAGTGTGACAACAAAGGCTGAACCAAAGGATCAGACAGGCTTCTGCCTCCAGGCAGCACCTGGCATAGCCCAGCCAAACCAGGACCTGCTCATGACGCACCTGTGGGCTCCCAGACGACATCCAACACACCTGTGGCTCTCAGAACCCGGTCTAGCCACAGACACACCTGTGCTCTCCCAGGGCCTGCTCCAGACACACCTGTGCACTCCCAGACCCTGCCCCAGTCAGACACACCTGTGCACTCCCAGAGCCTATCCCAGTCATACCTGTGCTCTCCCAGAGCCTATCCCAGTCACACCTGCGCTCTCCCAGAACCTGCCCCCAGTCAGACACCCCTGTGC
>RJWH01007153.1:0-44178 GCA_004363575.1 Solenodon paradoxus | reverse complement strand
GTGTTCTCTGCAGACAAACGTGTGCTGCCTGGAGACCCGGAGTCTCTGCACCTGCAATGAGGTTGACATGTCAGCCCTGCAGCTGTGCCAGCCTGGCCCCTCCCTGCTGATTTGCATGTTCCCAGAGCACAGCCCACTGCCCTGAAGACTTAACAATGTCTCCCCACACCCCACATGCAGGAGTCCCCCTTTCAGGACACAGCATGGACATGAGGGTCCCCGCTCAGCTCCTCGGCCTCCTGCTGCTCTGGCTCCCGGGTAAGGAGGAGAACATGAGGTTTTATTTAGTCCAGTGTGGTCAGCACAGCCTGACCCTTCAGGGAAGTCCTCTGATGACGTGATTAATAATGTGTTAATGTGTCTTTATGTTTCCCATCTCAGGTGCCAGGTGTGAAATCCAGATGACCCAGTCTCCACCCTCCCTGTCTGCGTCTCGGGGAGACAGAGTCTCCATCACTTGCAGGGCCAGTCAGAGTGTTTACAGTAGTTTAGACTGGTATCAGCAGAAACCAGGGAAGGCTCCTAAGCTCCTGATCTATGATGCATCCAAATTGCACACTGGGGTCCCTTCACGGTTCAGTGGCAGTGGATCTGGGACAGATTTCACTCTCACCATCAGCAGCCTGGAGCCTGAAGATGCTGCAACTTATTACTGTTTGCAACGTAGCAGCTACCCGCCCACAGTGACAGAAGCCAGCACAAAAACCTCCCCGAGAAGCTGTGTGAGGCAGGGCCGCCCCAGCTGCTCCTCCAGGTGCCTCCATCTCCTGGGAGCATTTCTCAGATGCAGCCAGGCTTTGAAGGGGATGGAAGGTCTTGGTAGGAGGGGCAGGGGGCTCCTGTGTCCCCAGCTCTCTCCCTCCTCAGCCCTGCAGCACAGACTTGACAGAGCCTCTCCTCATTTAATAAGGCAGAGCTGATTTCTGCAAAATGTGTGTTATGACATTACTCAGGGGTCATACAGGAAGGGGGAAAGCCACATGAGATAGTCTACATAGGAATTGTTTTGGAGATTTTTTATAATAGATTTGAAGTCTTGAGCCTTTGATATTCACAATGAAATTGAACTGAATGCCAGAGATTCCTGTTAATCCCTGCTCACACACATCACAGGCTCCCCTTCTTCAACCTTCACCGTCCCCACCAGGAAGGGACCTTGATTACAACAGATGACCTATATTGACACATCTTTTCACCAAGTCCATGATTGATGCTGGAATTCTCTCAGTGTTGAATATTCTATGTTTTTTTATAATTTTTCAACTCTTTTTCAACGTTTAAATACCAAGGTTTCAATTCCTGGTTCATATGAAAATAATTTGCTAAGTTTTATAAGAATCTGCCAACCCGTCTTCCAAAGTGTCTGTATCTGTGTGCATCCACCACCAATGAATGGGCAGTGTTCCTGAAATTGACCATCGTAAAGGTCTTAGAGGTGTGTAATGGTATCTCTTTGTTGCTTCAGTGTGCATTTCCCACATGACATGTGACAGCGAGCATTTTTCACTATTTTTACTCATCATATATTTATATATATGTTTTATACATATATATATATATATATATATATAGTGAGATGCTCAATTAAATTGTGGATCCAGGATTTTGATTTTATTTTTTTTACCAAGAGTTAAATGTTTTTTTATTATTGATGAATGGTATCCATCACATCTCTTTTCCCATACCCCAAATGTCAGACATTTGTGTTGTTTCCAGTACCTGGATATTCTGAATAAAATTATCAAACATTTGCCTTCAGATTTTTTATGTGAATACAGATTTTTATTTCACTCAGATAATTACGAGTCCATTGTTTGGATAGATGTTAAGTAGATACTTAATTGAGTGAATTTTGTATTTCCTTATGATCTGCCATTGGGTTTTCCATTATTCAAATACAGGTATATAACATGGCTGTTGTCGTTACCTTCTTATCCCTTCAATTCTGTCAGTATTTGTATATTTGAATGTTTGATGTGCATATAGTTTTTTCTTTATATTTTTCCTTTACAAATATTCATTTAGGTAACTTTGATTACAAAATGATGCAGATCCATATATATGGGTACACCATTCATCACAACATGCCTACCGCCAAATTCCAAAAGATCTCCTTTGCTGTCCAAAGGACTCCTGCTGCCTCTTGCATTCATTTCCACCCTAGCCCGCCATTAACCTCAATTCCAGTGTCAACATACAATGACTGATTTCTTACTGTCTGTTCATTTGCTTCCTTTATATTCCACATGAGTGAGATCATTTGACATTTGTCTTTATCCCTCTGGCTTATTTCACTTAGTATAATCCCCTCTAACTCCATCCATGTCATCGCAAGCAACTGAATTTCATGGTCTTTAGGGCTCTTATATATAACACGATTTTTATATACATTCATTTGACAGTGGTGACAGGTAGTTTCCAATTCTTAGCTATTGTAAATAATGCGTGTGTTTGCATGTATCTGTGCAAATTGGTGTTTTTGTGTCTTTCGGATAAATAATCTGAAGTGGGATGAAGCAATCCTATGGAATTTTCATTATTTTTTTTTTTTTTTGAGGAATCTCCATAGTGATTTCCATGAAGGTCTCATCACTCCTATCAACAGTTAAAAGTGTTTCTTTTCTTTGCATTCTCACCAGTACTTATTACTTCAAGTCTTTTGAATGATATCCATTCTCACAAGCATGAGGTCCAAATATCTAATCCATTTACATTAATTTGTATTTATGGCATTAGAGTGTGGTCTAGATTTTTACCTTTGCATGGGCTTTTCAGTTCCCCAACATCATTTGTTGAAAATATTTTCTTTCTTCCCTTGTATGCTCTTGTTTCCTTTGTCATAAATTAACTGATCATTTAACTGTGAGTCCTTTTCTGGTAGTTCAGTCCTATTCCACTGATCTGTGTCTGTTATCATTAAGTACCATACAGTTTTGATCAGCATGGACTTGCAATATAGTTCAGGATCTGTGAGTGTGATACCTCCACTTTTGTTCTTTCCCCCAATGATTGCATTCTATATTAGGGGTCTTTTGTGATTTCATATAAGTTTAATTGTTTTTCTGGTCTATTTCCTTGAAAAATGTCATTGGATTTTTGTTAGGAATGCATTAAGCCCATTTATTATATTAGGTAAGATGGCTATTTTAATAATGTTAGCTCTTGCCAACCATGAGTTTGGATATCTTTCCAGGTCTTTATATCTCCCTTTATTTCTTTCAAAAAGTCTTTTAATTTTCAGTATACATGTCTTTTCATCTTTTGTTAAGTATATTACAAGGCTTTTTCCTAAATTGACTAATTTTGTAGATTTCAATTCCTTCTATCATGTTGTTTGCATATAATGTTACAACAGAGTTTGGCATATTAATTTCAGTCTGACACCTTGCGGTATTTACTAACTAGTAATTTTTTACAGTCTTTAGGATATTCTCAACATATTATCATATCATTGGCAAAAAGTGAATTTTCCAATGTGAATTTTGAAAAAAAATTGCTTCTCCTTGCCTAATTCCTCTGGCTCTCATCTCCAGCATGATGTTAAATAACCATGGTCAGAGTGGACAACTTTATCTCATTCCTGATCTTAGAGAAAATGCTTTCTGTTTTCACCATTTGTTAGGAGGTAGGCTGTGTGCTTATCATATATGGCCTTTGTTGTAAAGGCATGTTCCTTCTATTCCAATTTTATGTAGTATTTATCATAATTTGGTGCTAATCTCAAATATACTCTCTGAAGCTATTGATAGGATTAGATGAATATTCTCTTTATTTTATTGATGTCATTTTAATAATTTTGTGTATGTTGAACCATCCTTTCATCCCAGGACTTAATACCACCTGTTCATAATGAATGATCCTATTGACTTATTATTGGATCCTGCTTGTCAAAATTTAGATGAGAATTTTTGCATCTATTTCATCAGAGATATTAGTGTACAATTTTCTCTCTTAGTGATGCTTTTCCCTGCTTTTAGTATCAGTGTAATGTTGACCTCTCTGAAAGTGTTTAATACCATTCCCTATTCTTCAGTGTTTTGGAAGACTTTGAGAAGGGTACATAAATATATATTCTGTCACTCTCGTCTCCTTTTTACGACCCCTATGATGAAAATGTTATTCCCCTATGCTATCTCATTTGTTTATATTTCTTTTAATCATTTCTTCTCTTTGCTGTTTTACGCGGGTGCATATCACTGCCATACTTTCCAGTTCACTGATTCAATTGGAGTCTTCATTTAGCTTACTCATGAGGCCCTCTGTTGTGTTCCTTAGCTCCATGAGCTATTTGGAATTCACTCATATGTTCTTGCTCTTAGTTTTAGCTCTTTTTTTGTTCCTCCATTGTTTTTGCTTTTTTGTGTGTGTATCATTAAAACTATTGCTTTAATGTCTTCATCAGGTAGTTTATTTTGATTATACTGGATTCAATTTTCCCTAAGGGATTTTTTTTGGTCCATCAGTCCCTGTATTATACTCTTTCTCTTTATTCTCTTTGATAGTCTTTGTTAATTTTTATGGATTAGGTTTCCCTGATTTTAAGGCCTTGTGTTAGGTTGTTAAGTTTCATAGTATAGATCTTGGTTTTGCTCTGGAGTAATTTTAATTGTGCAATCTCAGAACTTATCAGAAGCTCTTGAGTCACACTTTATTGGGACCTGAGAGTCCAGCCTACAGTCTGGAGTGGGATGTGGGATTGGGATGAAGAGTTTCCCCTAGAAACAAAGGCATGAACACGGCCCAAGGTGATGATCCAAGAGTTATAATTCCAGTCCTCTAGGAGGCCACAGTGCCAAACCACTCCTCAAAAGAGAAAACTAGCACTGGTAATAGAAAAGCACAATCTCCTGTGAAAAATCAGAGGATTTTCCAGAGGATTAGGAGTCTCAAATGAGTCCTTGTTACTGGGGTGAAAGTTCTAGGACAAGCAAAATAGATAGCAAATCTTTAGGCAGTAGTTTGGCAGTAGCTCAGGCTGCCAAAACTGCCCTTCCAGTTGTCTCCATGGGGCGTCTCGGTGGAATGATCCTGGCTGGGACATTCAGCTGTGCACAACAGCAGACTTACTATCTGTCTCTGGCAGTCCTGGGAAAGGCAGCCGTGGGCAACGACAGTGCAGCACAAGTGGGCTAATGGTAGAAGGAGTGGATGTTTACCCCTGGGATCTTTCTTACAAAGTCAGCCTGCAGTTCCAGCACTGGGCAGAAAGGGCATCTTAGTTCACCCCACATTGAGAATTTTGTTTCTGCAACTGAATGTCAGTTCCCAGGAATGGGAACACCCACTGAGGGGTCTGGCCCTTCAGTTCAAGATTGAGAGTTGTAACACAGATCTTTCTGTAAGGACCCCGGATTTTTTAACAGGGTGGCATGGTGCAGCAACAGATCAGTTTCTCTTAGAGTTTATGAACTTGTGTGTCCTTTCCCTTTAAGCATATGATGCTCCTTATTCCTTTCCAAAGGTAGTAAACACCAATACTAAATGGGTGCGTTTTTGTTATGCCTATGAGGATGAGGCATTTTTGAGATTCGATTGTCTCCCATCTTGTTACTAGACCAGTGTGGTCCTTGTTTTAATTGTGCGGTTTATATGTATTTTAGATACCAGTACTCTGTTGGAAACATATCCTTTGAAAACTGTTTTGTTTTTTTATTTTACATTTCTTTGTATGTTAAGTATGGCTTTAATAGAAAAAAAATAAAGAGTTTAAACTGCAATTTTTAATGTCCTGAGGGTAGGGTCATCAGGGAATCAAATACTAGAAATGAGAATATCACCGGGTCCCAGGAAGTCAGAACACATCAAACACTGTAGGAAGGATATCTGACCATGTGGTCCTGAGACCTGTGTTGGAAGTACAGGGGTGGAGGACCGTTCCTCTAGCCTAAAGAAGCATCTTCCACGTTATTCTGCAGACTTTACTTTGTCCAATATCTGGTAGCAGGTGATAACAGATACAGAAAAGCTTATTTATCTTCCAAAGTACAGTAGGTGACCTTCATATAACAATACCACAGGAACCCTAAAGTCAAAGGAATTCTTGGCAATGTGATTACTAAACTGAGTACAATGACTGGAGGTAGACAGTAAAAAACCCAGTGTGCTCACTATTTCCCAACACTCAGAGGTTGACAGTTAGGAATTGACCCAGCATACACATGGAAGTGCTTTTAAGAATCATTAACAAATACGGGATCAGAACACAAAAAGTTCATTGCTCAGAGTAAATAGAAAATGAGAAAATCACATTAAATATACAGCAATATACAGCAAAAATAATTTTTGATTTCCAAAAGAAAATTAAATGAATGTCCCAATTTATTCCCTTAATATAAAAATTTATTGAAATTTGACCAGGAGCCCTCATCAACCTCTGCATCACTCAGAGTTTGTTAGAAAACTAAAATTCCAGGTTGCAATAAACCTTGTAATCAGACCTGCTTTTTAATCAGATTACAGAATCTTGGTAAATTTTAAAAAATTAATTTTTAGAGGATATTCACTTTAGTTTAAAAGTTTAAAACGTTTAAAAGAAAATTTCTATTAAAACTTCATGTCAAATTACACCTTTCAACATTGTCTAATTATTTCAAAATAAAATTTGAAAATGTTTCTTGTTGGCAATTTGAGACACAAATTTATTTTTAAATACTATGGTAGAATACAAAAAAATTATTGCGATAAAGATTTTTTTGAAAGGAGCAATTGGCATACAAAAAAAATAAAAATTGAGTGTGCCTGTGTCAGAGCTGATAGAACATAAATTCCTTTGTGTAACTTGGTTGGGGAGTTTGACTGACTCCTGCAACTTGTTATGAGAATGTTGAACCCTGAGTCATCATCACCCTCAGTCTTTGTCCCAGATGAAACACTCCCACAGACTGGAACCAGCTCAGTGACAGGTAGCAGAACCTCTCAGCAGAGCTCTTCTGGATCAACAAAATCTTTGCTAACACAGACATCTGTGATTTTAAAAGCTAATACCTAGCGTTAGGAGCCACCGAGTTTGAGTTGTGAGTTCCTGTCTGCAGTGTCTGGATCCTATTCCAACTGTTGTGTGTGGAGCCTTCCCACACCAATAATTAATTATTGGGCACTGACATTGTATCCAAGAATTCAACACGATTCTGATTCTACTACCTGAAAGAGCATCAGATTCCACTGGTGAAAGCTTAGTCTCCCAAATCCACAACCCACTTCAAACACAGGCAGTTCGCTTTCTTTCTGACTGGATGGTTACACCTTGGAGGTCCCACGACCCTCCTCAGACTCCAGGTGACCGTCCAAGACCCAGAGGTTACCGCTGCCTCAGTCAGCTATCAATCGGAGGATCCCAGGCAGACTCCTAGGTTCAGTCAATTTGCTAGAAAAGCTCACAAACCATGAAACCCATTTACTCACTAGATCATCAGTTTATTACAAAAGATTTATCTCAGTCACTGCAAAAGGAGAATATGGTAAAGAATGGAGGAAGGAGATAGAACTGCTGAAAAATCTTGGAAGTCCATCATTTGAGGGCTTTTGTGCTTTATTCTATAGGCACAAGTGATTAAATCACTAACCACTGGCCACTGAACCAGCCTCCAGCACCTCTCTCCCCAAAGGGCAAGTCTGGAAGTTCCAATCCTCTCTCCACCAGTGAGTCCTCTGGCACCACTCAGTCCTTAGTTATGTATGACCCCAAAACTCACTTCATTAACATAAAAGAGATACATTTATCACTCTCAACACTAGAAAATTCCAGGCTTAGAGGGGCTATGAGGCAGGAACTATGAATGAGGAACAAATATTTATGACAAATGCACTCTGGTCATCGGAATAACCAAAGTAAATATTTCTATAAGTCACAATTTCAGTTACCATTTTCTATAAGTAAAAAATGGCAATGTTTGCACATATATAAAGAGATATATTTTGTTTAAAGTTATGCCTTAATGTGAAATTTAGCAATGCATTCGAAGTTTTTAAATGTAATAAAGAAGAAACTAAGTCAAAATATTTGATAAAAATCACCTAATTTATTATAAATTTGCATATATGTATATTTTTGCAGTATTGTTAGTGACACATACTTGTAAAAATCATGGATGTATAACTAAAAACCATGCAAATATATTTTATACACAAATACAAATATATATGTATAAAAGAGGCATTTATACAACTGGTTCATATAAATTAAATATATTAAGTTAAATCTGAAAAACCCACATAACAAGGTTTCTATGTGTAAGAAAAATTTCTTTTTCTGTTATTCTCAAAAGATCTCTTGGAATTAATTCATCAGACCTCAAGGCAAGGAGATTTCAGACATTTGCATCTGACATTGTTAAAGTGCTAACTGATGAAAAGCAGACACCAGAGATTTCTTGAGTGATCTCATATTTGTCAAGTATAATGACCCTCTGCCAATCGCTCCAGAGTTAGGGGCTATGCCCTACTTAAGATACTTGGGGGAGAACCTAATAAAATGGTCAGTGACTTACCTGAGAATAACCTGGACAAAACTCAGAGGGTCAGAAAGTTTGATGAATCAACAACATATATGTTAGGAGACACAGGTACTGCCATGCTTTGTCTCCCACAATAGAAATCCAAAAGAAATGACAATCTGATTCTTCTACTGGTCAGGAAATAACCATTTTTCTTAGAATTTTCGTCAAGACAATGGACATGTTAGTCATTTTGTTCATAAGGGACGCCTGCCCCTACTCCAGCCCCTTCCCCACTGCCTGTCTGCACTGCCCTACCCACTAGGGGATTTGCATATGGTCTCCAAGGGACAACCTTCCCTTGCAAGTCTGAGATAAAAGGCCAGTCAGATCTTGCTTTGACTTAGAGATCCACAGTGGAACATCTCAAAATGAGGATTCCTGCTCAGCTGCTGGGGCTGCTGATGCTCTGGGTCCCTGGTAAGAGCAGAAAGAGGCTGAGGCAGGAGCATGAAGTGAAGGGGATCCACTCTGGAGAGAGGACTTCTTCCTTGTGTGGACTCTGTCTGCATACTAGATAGCAGCATCTTGTCCCCCCCGTAAGACATGTGAAGTTTAAGTCTGTGAAAGTGAGAAAAATTGTAAAAGGCACAGGACTTGTGCTTTGGTAAGTCTATTACAGAGAAAAATGATGATGGTGCCCGTGAAGTTCAGAGGTTCTTTTCCTTCACCAGTCTCAGTACTTTATTTTGAGTGCACAGACTCAGCATATGAACAAATCAAATGTAAGTAAAACAAATTAATAGCAGAATGAAAACAACAAAAATGACTGATAATATTTGTATATGACTTTGTATTTTTTTTCTCTTAACTTTAGGATCCAGTGGGGAGATTGTGCTGACCCAGACCCCACTCTCCCTGTCCGTCATCCTGGAAGAGCCGGCCTCCATCTCCTGCAGGTCTAGTCAGAGCCTCCTACATAGTGATGGGAACACCTATTTGAGCTGGTTCCTACAGAATCCAGTCTCCATGGCAACTGACCTATAAGGTGTCCAACCAGCCCTCTGGGGTCTCAGAGAGGTTCAGTGGCAGTGGGTCAGGGACAGAATTCACACTTAAAATCAGCAGGGTGGAGGCTGAGGATGCTGGAGTCTATTACTGCTATCAAAGCACAAAAACCGTCCCACGGTGGTACAGCCCTGAACAAAAACTCCCTGCATGGCCTGGCCCAGCTGCCACATGCGTTGCTTGTCTGGTGAGCAGTCACCACCCACGTGCTGAGTCTGTATAAAACAAAACGATCAAGATTCAGCAGAATAGGTAGAAACAGGAGTTCTGGAACATGTGAATCCTGGCTGAGTTTCAGAACACCACACGTTAAGTCCCTTTCATATGTGTAACTCTTGATGGGGTTTAACAGTTTGGAATCCAACAATCTGGGTAATTTTTAATAATACTAATAACATTTGTCATTGCCCTGATTATTATGTTTTGGATATTTTTCCCAAAATTTTTAAGTAAATACTCTTTGTTCCCAGAGCAGTTTTAATTTATGCCAATAGAGACGTGGAATATATAGAAATGTCCCTAATTCACCTCTCCTCATACATGCAGAGACTTCCCTATTAACAACACCCTTCACTGGAGTGGGACACGGGACACAGTTGATGGACCCTTGGTGATTCACCACAATCTCCACAAATCCATAGTTTGCATTGGTTCACTCAAGGGAACATTCACTTCTTTGTGAATTGCTTTGGGCAACGGTATAATAACATATATCCACCATTACGGTGTCCAAAAGAATATCACCTTAAAATCCTCCGTGCTCCACTGATTCTTTCAGTTGCAGTCGTACTTTTGGTCTGTTCCAGGGCATCTACATTTTCTATGTTATCTGTAATTTTAGAGTAGTATTTTACATTCAGGTCTTGTATCCTATAACTTGACTAAAATTATTTATTATTCTAGAAGAGTTTTGGTTGATCCTTTGGGATCCTTTGGGATTGTCTACTAGACAACCTATCAATTAGACACAGACAGTTCATTACTTCCCAGTGTGTTCCTTTTCATTTCCTTTACCTGTCTTTTTCCATTAGCTAACATTTCCAGCATGATGCTGAAAAGAAGGGGTGAGAGTGGACATCCTTGTCTTGTGTTTAGTTTTATTGGAAAAGCTTTGATTTTTCACCATTAAGCATAATGTTCCTTTAGAATTTTTTTTATTTTAATTCTCTGTCTGAAACTTTTCCCTTTATGACTATTATAGTGAAATTTGGCTGTTTTATTAGCGGGTGCTATATATCTTTTTCAGATTTCCAGTTGCGATTCCCAGAAACCTTAGCATACACTTCATTGAGTAGTAAAGAGCACTTGACTATTTGCTCAAATTAAAAATCCAGGACTGAGTAACTTGAGAAGAATTCACACAGGCTACAGGCACAGCAGGGCAGTTTGATAGCAAGCCTTTGACTTGACTTCTACACTCAAGTCTTTAAAGTCTATTCTGATATTCTTTATGGAAACTTCCAGAAAAGTAGACTATAAAAATGTCTAGATCATCAACCATTATTCTAGGGCACATATAAATAGTCAGGCCAAGTTAGTAGACTTTGCAAATGAATTAGTATAACTATAATTATGATTCCTAGATGCAGGTGATTGTAGAGAAAAATTAAGTTTTAATGAAAAACTGTTATGTAGTATTTGAGATCTGGATACCTATCTGTAAGTTGGGCTGATCCTGAATTCCTTAGTTTACTGTAATAGTTGGATTCAAGTTTCCAAGGTAATATGAGCAATTTTCTCTTGCCCTTCTGACCTGGGATCACTTAAGAACTAAAACTAACCTTTCCTGATGCTGACTGGGTGAGTTGATATAAACTTCAGATAACTCACCCTGGAGAATCATACAAGGACATTTGTCCATGTTGCTGTCTGAGCCACAGAAAAAAATTTCAGAACACTGAATGACATAAGAAAAGATTAAAAGTGAAAAAGATGTATTGAGTCCAAAATCTATAAATTTTAACAGTCTACCCTCCAGGCTCAAAAACTGAGTTTTTGTTCCAACCATTTATCGTTCTTTTTCTCTTAATTTTCATGAATATTCCTCTATCAAATGCTTGACTACTTGAATCAGCTTGCTGTCCTCTACTCCCAAGTCTAACAAACAAATATTCAGCAGTCCTTAATATATAAAAGGCAACCACATGAGAAAACGACCTACATTGTATCTTCTTTCCTTGAATAGGTAGGATAACTCATAAAAACTTTCATCTTGTCCCCATTTTAATTAGGCTCATCTCAGCTCTTTGCTGGACTGTTACCTTGGACTTCTCTCTCTGTCCTTAAAGAATCCAAATGGAACAAGATGCCTGCTAAGTCACCTAACAACCATCACCCAACCTGATATCTAAAACTGGGCCCGGCTCATTGTTACATACAGAGTCAGAGCACTGACCCTTGTTGCTGACCTGTGGTGTTGGGTGTTTTGGGCTGAGGGACATGATAAATTGAAATTACATAATCAAAAGTTGTCTGGATATCTAGAAATGAATGCAACTACACTTGAATTTATGTATCCAGGAATCACAGGCAGTTAATCAGTTGAACTGATTTTCCAGGAAACACTAGTTTTAGTTGTGCTTGCTTCATTGTTCTTCCTCTGACCTGTTCATGCTGAGGGAAGAGGTCACTATTCTGATATGCATTGTCCCATTGGGCCTGGGTAATGATCTTGCTCCAGGGGTGGGGTCCTTCTGGGGACAGGATCAGAAATCTTGTTTGTTTATTATCTATTCCTTTCATTAAGATGAAAGCTCTATGAGGTCAGAGGTACTTTTGATTTGTTTTCGGTGTTCCCTGACTAGGAGAGCTCATGATTCTCTAATTTCTGTAGACCTAGAAATACTTTGTTGAACTTTGAGTAGAGAAAGATGAAGACTTGTGCTAGCAGAGTTCAGGAGGTAAAATTATTTTGCATGTTATTACCAGGGGAACAGTCACATCTTGGTTCCATTAGTGAAGGAGAGGTTGAGAGGCCTTGAGATGTTATTTGAGACACTCGTGGAGCTAAAGAGCAGTGACAAGGGTGATTTAAAAGTGTGTGGTGACACACTGCTGAGACAGTGTTTGGTCACAGAGAGCATCAGAGGTCTGGTTGGGATGTATTCATTGTCCAAGAGGAACTTCAAGTAAATATTCAAGCTTGAGAAGAGTCCAGAGATATGAATGTGTGTGTGATACCCTCATTCTACTCGGTGACACTAACTTATTCCAATATTGATGTCACATTCATATTTTTCCCCTTAGGCTTTGAAATCATATGCTCATGCACACACATATTTTACTGTAAAGTGATTTGCCTTTTCGAATTGACTTTACCGGGTTTGAAATAGAAAAATTGGTACTAGCAGAAGTTTACATATTGAATTGTTGTACTTTACTGAAAATTGCATTTTAAAGTGTATTTGCTGATTTTTGGAGTAATGCCCTTCGTGAGGGAATGATAGTCTACTCTCCCCACTGTCTGCGCACGCGTGCGGCTCTGCTCCGCTCTGCGCTGTGCGCGGGCAGCGCTGGCGCGAGACGGCGGCTCCGACTCCACTCACGCGGCTCCTGGCGCTGAGGCCTGAGTGTGTCCACGGTGAGAGGCAGCTGATGGCCCCGCAGTCACAGATTGTCAGCTTCCTGTGGTCTGGGCTCAAGGGATGGTTTTAGAGGATACACTTCATAATAAAGTTGGAAAAATTATTTAACATGGGGAGTAAAAATATTTTATCAAAAATATGATGAATTTAAAATACTACATATTAAATCAGTCTTAATATACTAATGCTGTAAGGTACACTGTCATTTCTGATTGCAGGAGTCTGGGGACATCGTGATGACACAGTCTCCAGGCTCCCAGGCTGTGTCTGCAGGACAGAGGGTCGCAACAGCGCATTCCCCAGTCTTGTGTCTCCTCCAACCAGAGGAGCTACTCAGCCTGGTGCCAGCAGACACAGGACAGGCTCCCAGGCTGCTCGTCCCCTGGGCATCCATGCGGGCACCCGGGTCCCCAACAGATTCATGGCGGTGGGTCTGCAGCAGATTCACACTCAGCATCAGCGGCTCCAGGCTGAAGATGCAGCTGGGTGGTACTGTCGTCGGTGTTATTGTCTCCTCCAGGTGCCTCAGTACCAAACACAAACCTCCCAAGGGATAATGGCAGTGAAACTTCCTTCCACCAGCTGTGTCCATCCTGCTGAGCACGTGCCGCCCTTGAGAGATCCTGCGTATAGTCTTCGTCATCGAAAATAGTTTGTGTTTTAGGGAAAATTGAATATACAGCCGTTTTGTGTTTCTTAAAGAAGGATGTCATCCTCTGAAGTAATGATCTGTTGCTAACCCTTCTCTGCATTGTTGGGTATGTTCCATACCATCTGAGTCTGTTTTCCCCTGTGTCCTATAGACTCAGGCTCACTCTCTGTTTAGCCACCACCTGAGGGCACAAGGGCTCCATTCTTTTGCTACATGAGTAAAAGGACGGCTCTGTCTTTGTTGTCGTACCCTTCCCCACAGTCCTCTCTGTCATAGCGATTGCTCCAACCCTTTAGCATTCTCTTGAGAATAGCTTCTTCTGCTGTCATAAAACTTTGAAATCATTTCACACTTGCAGAAAAGTTGGAGGGACAGCACACACTGCTTTTTCTCCCCTGTATCATGTAAGAGTAAGTGTATGATGTGATAGCATTTCCTCTTTGTTATGTAATTTCTTCAGAGGAAGACCTTTCTACAATGTAAACCTATACAAGCATGAAGTCAGCTTTAATGTATCGATTCACCTGTTCCTCTGGCCCTTTGACCATTAGAGAATGTCCTCAAATGGTCTTTTATAACAAAAGCATCAGATCCAAATTCACATGTCTCCTCAGTCTCCTTCAGGCTGGAACAGTTCCTCATTCCTTCCTTGAACCTAGTGATCTGTCACTTTTCCAAATGACACACCAGCTATTTTGTTCAATGTCCCTTAACTGGTTTTGTTTGATTCTCTCTCATGACCAGAATCAGATAATGTGTCTTTGGCAGAATGTCTGAAGTGATTCTTTGTCTTTCTCACTGCATCCTATTAGGAAGTATAACATTTCAATCCTTCCCATTGCTTATGACGCTCATTTCGTTTCCTGGATTAAATCTGTGCCAGACCTCTCAGTGGCATGCTTGTTCTTTTCACCTTTAAATTATTAGGAATATTTTGGAAAAGTCATGAATTCTTTCAGTACCCCAACCGTTACCATCATGTCTGTATGACATCATCTGTTCATATTTTTTAAAAGAGTTACTACCATTATTTTGATTCTCAGAAATCCCCAGCCTTACCCAGTCAGAATCATAGCCCAAATGTCTTCTCTTCACTTTTGCCATGAACTCATCATTCTTTGAATAGTTCTAAAATTTTGGCCCTAATGCGCTTCTCTCCTTTTGCACTGTTTTTTATTTTAGACCTGCAAGCAAACTTTCACAGGAAATTGCTGGTTCTTTTCAGTGGAAAATGTCATTGAGATCTGGGCACTGTGATTACTTATTGATTGTGAGCGCCATTGCTTTCAGATTAGAGAGTGTCTATGTGGCATCTACGTATCAACATACACAATTATACCAATATCTACCTACTAGCCTTAATTTGCACAAATATCTCCAGCTTCAATTCCAAACCTATTTTAGTAGCAGTTTCTTTTTCATTATGTGCAAGTAATCCTTTAACAGAATTTAGTTTCTAATTATCCCTAATATGTTTATTATAATATCATCAATCTTCCCAAATTTGGTATCTTGTTATTACTGACAGCTACAGTCTTTTTCAGAAACTCCCCTCTCCCACACTCCACATACCCTGCTCTGACTCTGATACTCCTGCCGGCTTTGCATCCCTGCCTGGGCCCTCCTCGCCATTGTCGGGTGACAACTGTACTCAAAGTTGCTCACTCGTGTGAATGTCCTCAACCCGCTCCAGCCCTGACACCTGTGCTGTCCATCAATGCTATATTCCATGGGGTCCCCTCACCATGTCAGCTCAGCACCTCACCCTGGATCTTCCTCCCTCCACTTGATGCCCTTTCATGCTGTGTGGGCTCCACACCCTGTCAGGGATTCCACCCTCACGTCCTGAGTGGGTGTCTCCTCACCACTTGTGCCCAGGGACCTGCACCCACCATTGAGTCTGTGTTCCCTCAGGAATGGAAAGGATGTGGCTACAGAGGAGCATGGGGTTTAGGGAAGTCAGTAGAACCAGGGTTACTCATCCCCACTTAGACAGGGAGACCTCAGCCTCTGACGGAAGACTGGGTTAAGGAGGGTGTCAGGCACAGCAGTGACCCAAGGAGCTAGGGAACATGCACAAGGAGAAAGTGAAAGACATGTGGAACAACAGGTAACTGACACATTTCAGATGTGATGGCAGAAACTTCCTGACTGTTATGAGTAGATGGCAGTGGTGGACGGAGGCTCAGAAATGGAGGAAAGAGATGACTTAGCTGGAGATGGCAAGTTGGAGGGACAGACACTCACTGAGTGGGCACCTCCTTAAATCATGACACAAACTTCTTTTTGTTTCCTTGCTATAATACCTCATTGCACCTCTAATTCAAAGTATTGACAAATTACCAAACCAAGGGTTCTAAGGATATAACCAACAAGGAACTCCACTACGTTTCAATAAATTGCACAGGTTACAAATGCAAAATCTGATGACATTTACTGTAAATTCCAGGTTTGTGACATACCTAAAAGGACCCGTCTTAGATACAGAAGCAACAAGAGAAGTATGTCCTGATGCTTGATCACAGCAACATAACTTTATGCTCATAACACAGTTGAGTGAGTCTCTCCTGTGTCTGGCAGAGAGAAACTTGTTCTCTGCAGACAAATATGTGCTGCCTGGAGACCCAGAGTCTCTGCACCTGCAATGAGGTTGACATGTCAGCCCTGCAGCTGTGCCAGCCTGGCCCCTCCCTGCTGATTTGCATGTTCCCAGAGCACAGCCCACTGCCCTGAAGACTTAACAATGTCTGCTCACAACCCATGCAGGAGTCCCCCTGTCAGGACACAGCATGGACATGAGGGTCCCCGCTCAGCTCCTCGGCCTCCTGCTGCTCTGGCTCCCGGGTAAGGAAGGAGAACGCGAGGATTTATTTAGTCCAGTGTGGTCAGTACCGCCTAACCCTTCAGGGAAGTCCTGTGATGACATGATTAATAATGTGTTAATGTGTCTTTATGTTTCTCATCTCAGGTGCCAGGTGTGAAATCCAGATGACCCAGTCTCCACCCTCCCTGTCTGCCTCTCGGGGAGACAGAATCTCCATCACTTGCAGGGCCAGTCAGAGCGTTAGCAGCTATTTAGCTTGGTATCAGCAGAAACCAGGGAAAGCTCCTAAGCTCCTGATCTATGGTGCATCCAAATTGCACACTGGGGTCCCTTCACGGTTCAGTGGCAGTGGATCTGGGACAGATTTCACTCTCACCATCAGCAGCCTGGAGCCTGAAGACGTTGCAACTTATTACTGTCAGCAGTATAACAACTGGCCTCCCACAGTGACAGAAGCCAGCACAAAAACCTCCCCGAGAAGCTGTGTGAGCAGGGCTGTCCCAGCTGCTCCTCCTGGTGCCTCCCTCTGCTGAGAGCGTTTCTCAGATGCAGCCAGGCTTGAAGGGGATGTTAGGTCTTGGTAGAAGGGGCAGGAGGCTGCTGGGACACCCCAACTGTCTCTCCCTCCTCAGCCCTGCAGCACAGACATGACAGTGTCTCTCCTGGTTTAATAAGACAGAGATGATTGCACTGAAGAGTCCGTATTATGAATCTGCCAGGGTTCATAGAGTTAGGGGAGAAGCCACTCAAGATAGTCTATACAAGAATATTTTTTATAAAAGACAAAATTCTTGAGAAGTTGTATGTTTATGAGGAAATTGAGCTGAATGTACTGATATTCCCATAGGTTCCCTGCTCACATTCATCACAGGCCACCTTTCCTCCTGCTTTCACCGTCCCCACCAGGATGGGACATTGGTTACAATCAGGGACTGACAGTGACACTTTTCACTGCAGTCCACAGTTCATAGTGGTCTTCTCTGTTTATTATTTGTTCTAGAGGTTGCAGAGTGTTTTCAACTCTTTTGAGTAAATGCTTAAGAGTTCAATTTCTTGCTTATATAGTAGCAATGTGCTTAGTTTTGTAAGAATCTGCCACCCTGTCCTCCAAAGTGTCTGTGCACCATGCATCCGCCACCAGTGCATGAGCATCTACTGCTCCGTGTCCGCCCCGCCTGGTGCCATCAGTGTTCCTGCACGTGCTCACCTCACAGGGCTGCAGTGTGTCTGATCGCTGTTCCATGTGCACGTCCCTCATGACAAGTGGAGCGTCTTTTCTGATATTTAATCATCTTCTCTATAATTTCTTTGGTCAAGTGTCTGTTAAGGTCTTGGTTTATGATTTAATTGAATTGTTAGTTTATATCTGTGATAACACTTGTGTCAGATATGCCCTTTCAAAAGTATTTTCTAACTGTGTCTTTTTGGGTACTATTTTACTACAGGGAATTAAATTTTAAACTATAATTCTTAATATTCTTGAGTTATACTTATTAAAGAATCATATGCCATAAATGCAGATTCTCTGGTGGTCCCTAGAATTCAGGGCACATCTACCAGTGAAGGAAGAGTTACCTGACCATGTGGTCCCGAGACCTGTGCAGGAGCCCAGGGATGGAGCTGCTGATGGTGTCGCCATCTCAGCACCTTCCAGGTGATTCTTCAGTCCTCATTCTGTCCACTGCCTGCAAGTCCTGGTGGGCAGTGGTGAAGCCTCACTTGACTTCCAAAGTGCATTAGCGCCCCTCATTGAGCAATTCTGCAGGAATCCTGGAAGGCTAAGTCTCATTGGTGATGTCCTTCCTGAAGTGAGGACCATGGTGGCAGTGAGCCAGGGATAGATTTCACGCTTAAAATTAGTAGAATGGATGCTGAGGATGTTGGAATTTATTGCTGCATCCAAAATATATGACTTTTCCCCTAGTGTATCAGCCCCACAAACCTCCCTGTTCAGTCTCACTATGTGTTTCTTGTCTGATAGCAGCAGTGCAGATTCTCTGATACTGTTTAAGAGGAAAGTGGTCACAGTTCAGGAAGTGTGATGAGGGCTCTGAAAAATGATCATCTCTACAAACCTTATAACACCTTAGGCCTTTTCTGTTGCAACACTCTCTATGACAGAACCAACAGGGAAAACGTGGGTGGTCTGAATTTCTAGTGAACAATATAATAGGATATTCACCTATATAAACAACTTGTTTCCTTGACTTTCACACTCATTGCCTTATGTATTAAGTTCTCTGTTCTTTCCACTATTCTCACAAAGGGTTAAAAAGAAACTGGAGTCATTATCAGGACCTGGTTCTATGCAATGATAAAGATTCTGAATGAGAAGAGTTTTTCTAAACACCAGTAAGAAAAATAAGAAAAATCTATACATTCCTTGTTCATTCAGATGCGTTCTTCCAAGAGTGTTCTTCTTATAAGAAATGTAATTAGTCTGTAGTAACTGTTGTGGTGTAAGTATGGCAGGATTCACCACTTTAAGACAACTGATTGCCGTTGATTTCATATTCATAATATATAAAATCCTCCTTCACTTTCTTTCCTCCTCAGGGGTATATGGTTTCTATCTATAAGAAAGAGATCATTTTTTCTCATTGTTTTATCACTTAAATACTCTCCTGGAATTTATCAGTCCCCAGAAAATGGTAATTTCTGCATTTGCATCTAACGCACTGAACTTTTAATGAGATAGCAAGCAGATCCAGAGAATTCTTGAATGATCTCCTATCTATCTATCTAAATAAATATTCTCTGTCATTCCAGAGTTGAGAGTGATGTCCTTTTTGAGATTACCTGAGAGAAAGCCAAGTAAGATGGTCAGTTACCTACTGAGAATGATCTGGACAATCTTTACATGGTCAGGATGTGTGATGAATAAAAATACTATTTATTAAGAGACTTACGCTTTATGTCTTCCATAAAATAACTCAAAATTTCAGAATCCGATTCTTCCACAATTCAGATAAGTTACAACTGTTGTTTGTTTTGTTTTTTAATTTTCATCAAGAAAAGGCCATACTAGTCGTTTTGTTCTTAAGAGAACCACATCCTCACCCTTTCTCCTCTGGCTGTCTTCACACTGCTGCACCTGCCAGGGGCTTTGCATGTTGTCCCCTAGTAGGACCTTCCCTTGCAAGACTCAGATAAAAAGGTCAGCTCAGATCTTGCCTTGACTACCAGAATTCTTTAATTCAACTTCTCAAAATGAGGTTCTCTGTTCAGCTGAAGCTCTGGATCCCTGGTAAGGACAGAGGGAGGAAGAGAAAGAAGCATGGGGTGGGGTGAAGTCTGGGTGCACCACTGCTACCTGTGTGTGTTCTGTCTGCATATTAGATACATGCATCTTGTCTCCAGAATAGGGTATTTGATGTGTAGATCTGTGAAAGTAAGGACAATTTTAGAAGAGACAAGGATGTGTGCTCTGGTGAGTCTATGGCAGAACAAGGGGAGATGGTGTTTGTGAATTTAGAGGTCTCTTTTCTGTCATAAATCTCAGTTCTTTATTGTGATTGCACAGTCTAAGTATATGAACAAGTCGTGGTAACAAATGACGGTACACATGAGGCATAATGAAAATGGCTGATATCTATATATAACTTGGCATTTTTCTCCTTTTATTTTAGGACCCAGTGGAGATATTGTGATGACAGAGGCTCCACTCTCTGTGTCCATCATTTCTGGAGAGCCAGCCTCTATCTCCTGCAGGTTTAGTCAGAGTCTCCTGGTAATAGAATCACTTACTTGAGCAGGTACCTGCAGAAGCCAGACAAGTCCCATGGCTCCTGATCTATTTGGTTTCCAACAAGAATTCTGGAGTCTTAAACAGGTTCAGTGACAGTAGGTGAGGGGTACATTTTACACTTAAAATCAGCAGGATGGAGGCTGAGAATGTTGGAGTTTTTACTGCATGCAAAGTACACAGTGGTGTCATCCTGAACACAAACTCCCTGCATGGCCTGACCCAGCTGCCCACACATGTTGCTTGTCTGGTGAACAAACACAGCAAATGCTCTGAGTCTATGTAAAAAGAAGACATTGGAGATATTGGAGAATAGGACAGAGGTCTCTGGAACATGTTGATCTTGGCTGTGCCTCAGAACACTATGTATTAAGTCCTTGTCGTATGTATAAACTTGGATTTGTGTAATGAAGTGGATGTTAGTTGGTCCTGTGTCCTGTGAGCAATCACTTTTATAGTTGAAAACTCAACCCGATCCTCTTGCCTACATGTGTCAACTATATAAAACCAGATGGTTGATGCATATTTCACATTATGTAATACAAAGAAAATTTACTACATGATTCAGTTGAGCAGTTTGGAGTATATTTTTGTCAGAATAATATTTAATAGTATTGGTAATTTTTTGGTCATAGCTTTGAATATTAGACTTGGGAACTTTTTCCCTTAATTTGTAAATTAAGACTTTACATTTCTAGAGCAGTTTTAAGTTCCTAGTAATATTGAGGTGGACTGTATAGAGATGTCCCTTATATGCCTGTACTCTCATATGCAAAGCCTTCCCCATTAACATCTTCCTTTGGAGAGGGGCATAAATTACAATTGATGAATCCTCAGTGATGCATCAAATCAGTTCAAATCCATAGTTTACATTATGGTTCACTCAGTGATGAATTTTCTATGGCTTTGGGTAAATGCATAATGATATGTACCCATCATTATACAGAGTATTGCCCTAAAAGTCTCTGTGTTCTATCTACTGATCTTTTCAAGGATCCAGCTTTTGGTGTTGTATCAAATAGTCATTGATGATCCCAGGTCATCCATGTTTTTGATGTTATCTTCTAATTTTATTGTTGTGTTTTACAGTTAGTTCTTGTGTCCTGTAACTTTACTAAAATTGTTTGTTATTTTGAGAAGCTTTTTGGTTGATTTTTCTGAATTTTCTACTAGACAATATGTCATCAAGGAACAAAGACAGTTTACTTCTTCCTTCCCAATGTGTTTGCTTTTATTTCATTTACCTGTCTTCTTGCATTAGCTACCGTATGAAAATGATGTTGAAAAGAAGAGTTGAATTGGACATCTTTGTCTTGTACCTGATCTAATTGGAAAAGCTTTGTTTTTCACCATTAAATGTGATAATCCCTGTATAATTTTTGTCAATTTTAATTATCAACTTGAAAAAAATTCCCCTTTGAAAGTATTTTAGTGAAAATTGGGGTTTTATAAAATCATTAATGGGTGCTAAATTTGTTTTCAAATGCTTTTTATGCATTTACAAATATGATCATTTGATTTTCTTTTTTAGTTTATGATTGTGATAATTTCTAAATGAAATGTCAAATGTTGAACTAATTTGTACCTCTTACTTTGGTTCACAATTCTTTTTCACTTTTTAAAATTTGATTGACTAATATTTTGTTGATGATATTTTGAACCGATGTTCATGAGAGATGTTAGTGTGCAGTTTCTTTTCTTGTAAAGACCGTTTTTATGGCTTTGACATTAGGGTTTTGGTATTTTATTTTATGTAAGTAGATATCCGATTAGTCCACTACAATTACTTTCTTTATTTTTCCACTATATCACAGTGTCACTTTTATTATATAAGATGATTTCATATATTGTGAACCAGTGTCCAGTTCTCTAGCTCATGGACTCATTTATTTGGCTAACTCTCTATTAATATCACCCAGGTTTTGGGGGCTGTCGACTAGACTGAGCACAGAGGAATATTTAGGGTAGTAATAATATCAGTATGCTATTATAGTGATGAATAATTATCATAACATATTTTTTTCAAATCCATAGCATGTGCAACACCAAGAGTAAACCATAAAACAAACTGCATACTTTAGGAGAATTATAATTTGTCATTTCAATTCTGTGAGCTTCTTCTATCCTTTCTCCATGAAGTAGAACATCAGCTTGCAGCTTAGCACCAAAACCAGCTCATCCAATTGTAACTTCCCTATAAGACCAGCAAACAATTAGCTCAATGGAAACGTGAGAGGTAGTGGCTAGGGCTCAAAGAACATAGATATTCCTGGAGGCATAAGGAGATGTATCTTCTCTAGAATACAATCTGTGCATGTGAATATCAGCACTCTTAGAATTTTAGTCTCTTTCAGTGTGTACTCTGAAGACAAATGATAGAGACATCCAGTGGGTAGCAGTGTGGGTTGTGGGATTGGAATGAGTGACTCAGAATGCAGTAGGTAAAAACTGCATGACCTCAGACACATGTCGATTTCTTTACCCATAAGAGTTTGTTAGCAGTCCTGTAGCATAGGATTACCCTTTGACTCTACAGTAACTAAACTGCTAATTAGAGTGTCAAGCAGCAAAATATTGTGTAGATGCCAGAGTTCATTGTTCCATAAATGGTGGGAAATCCCAGTTCAAAGACTATAGACTAGAACTCTGGTGTTGGGTGTGATTGAAATGCACACTGACTGAGGTGTGAATTCAACATCCTAAAAGCACATAATAATATAAACAAAAGTAATGACAAACAACAAAAAATTAGAAAAAAACTATTGATCTGTAACAGAATACTACATATCACTTTCCCAGGGGGCCACATTCTTGTATTGTTCTTGACCTCCAAGAATGATTTGCAATATGCATCAGACATAAAAAAAGTTTGAAAATGTGCAAGAAAAAGAATACATTATCAGGAAATGACCTTTTCAAATAACAAGAAAGAAATCTCATGATGTCTCCCCATAAGCGGCCACAAGAGGGGAGCAAGCAGCAATACCAAAGGAGAGCCAGGCTAAAGGCCAAGATCCTGACTAATTGTAGGTGTTTTTACTCTGTAAGTATATATATTTATATATGTGTGTGTGTATATATATGTATATATTTTTACTCTGTAAGTATATATATATATATACACACATATATAAATATATATATACACACACATATATAAATATATATATTATGCAGGGCTCTGGGATTGGTGGCAAAGAGTTCAAGAAATAATTCTGGAGCATTAAGAGCACAGTTTTATAAGTTTATTAGAGAAAATAGATGAGACAGAAAGCAAAGCAGAAGACAGAGTCTCCTGGGCAGGGAGGGCTGCCCCACCCCTGTTGCTATGAGATTCCTACATTTATACCCATCTTCGAGCCTCAGAAAGGGCTATTGATAAGATGGAATTGCTTTAAAACATGAAAGAATAGGCTGTCACTGCACATGGTTCCAGGTGAGATTTAAAAAAAGAGATTTCTCAGTTTAGTTTTAAAAGCCTCTGGTGTCAAAAGGAATTTATGGTTTCATCCTGTCAGAAGCTCCCCATTACCCATGTCTGTGTAGTATCCTCAGGCATTCTGGTGATCCTGGGGTCCTTGCTATCTTGGGTAAATCATTAAGTTTATGATTGCAGGAATCTTTCCAGAGGGTTAAGCTTTGGCCTCTAGTGCTCAGGAAAGGGCCTGTCTGGTGTGACTCAGGCAGCATCCCATTCTGAACTCTCCCTCTATCATACATATATATATACCTATACACACATATAAACATGCATACATACATCTATCATACATATATGTGTATGTATGTATTTTTTTTTTCTAGCCAATCCCATTGGACATAGGGAAAATAAATACTACACAAGACTCAAAAAGGGATTAATCAATATTTATTTAGTTGTAAACAGTTTCCTCTATTAAATACTGAGTGTAATTCTAGGGAAATGACTCAAAGGAAAATACATGTTAGAAAGAACACAGTGAAGGCCCTCTTATAAGGAAAGGAGTGCAGTCTGCTCCTTGAGGGACCATCAGGAGGTTCCTCTACCAGTTAAGGGAAAGTACAAATCCTGTAAGTTCTCCTCCGGCCAGCAGTGGTCATAACCTTGGAGATTGTAAATCAAACTCACAGTAGCTCACATGTCCTATCAGCTCTGGTCTACGGGAAAGAATGGCACATTCTTATGCTACAACTCATTGAGAACTGCAGACAGCTTGTCATTGACTAATGGCAATTAACAAAGCCTCTGGATGGTGAGAAGACTGACAACTGGGTACTCAAAAGATAGAGAAAACAGCACTTTATTGAAAGCACCAGTGCTGGCCAGCGGGTATTGTTACCCAAAGCAGAGCAATGGGGGTCTAGGGGTGCTCCTTTTATACTCTGAGGTAAATATTCATCTCCTTGGCTATGTGTGGTTGCTACCGGCAACTCATCAGTTATGTACAGCTGCAGAGTAGGGAGGCTATGGTTCTTTGACCTTAGTCACAATAACAGGATATAGCTGCAGTCTTCATAGAACAGGATGTAGCTACTGCCTCCATAGTACCGTGGAAAATTGCTGGCAGACTAACTTCTGCATTAGGGTCAGAGAAAAGGTCTTCTACCAATGTAGAAGAAAAACCGTGTCCCCAGCTTCTAGCTGCCGTGGGCCAGCTGTAAAACTCATCAAGCTATCAGGCATCTTGCATGCTGGGCTTGCTGGAATGTTGTGAGACAGTTGAATAAGTTACTGGCCAGAAAAAGGACTTTATTACCTGAGAACGGAGTCTTAATGTGCATTTTGCAAATATGTGTTTAGTAAACTGAATGCTGTGTATTACCCATGTGAAGAATTTACAAATAACTGGGTTCCGCTTGTAATTCCTGTTTTAATGTACATCTCCCCTCTCCCACACTCTTTCTAATGTTATATAAGTGTATTCCCCACTCCCTTGTCCACTCAGACTTTTGGAGGATACTCCCTGAGCCCACGCATAATAAAACTACCTTCACTACTTCTAAAAGAGCACATACTTGGCTTTTGTCGGTAAAGAGAGCTGTAACATTTGGTTCCCTGAACCAAAAAACCCCGACCGCATTGGCTTTTGGGGGCCAGTGGTTTTGGGAACCATCTCAAAGCCAGCAAGATGCGAGAAGGCTCGAGGGGAAGGCGCGCCCCGCTAAAGTTTTGGCAGCCCCACCAGTGAATAACTCATGTCGGCCCTGAGCGGTGCACCCAGTTGGACTCTCGGAAGAAAGTTAAGCATGATGGCTGCTGCGCCAGGTAGCATCCCAGGATCTAAGACCCAAATCAGGCCTGTCCTACCGGGCAGAAGGCGAGTGTGATCAACTCTCGTGAGTTACCAGTGGATTACCAGAAATCTTTCAGTCAGGGAAGTTTGGGGAGGGAATGTTTTAACCTCTGTGTGACTGGTATGTGAATGACTTGTTTGTCCCAAGGTGCAAGTCTCAGGATGTGAGTGGGCCGGCCCCTGAGGTTCCATTGCCCATCATAAAGCATAACAAAATTCGCGTGATTGCCACGTGACCAGGTCCAGGGTTTATATGAACGCGCCTTAGCTAAGACGGCTGTGTCCTTGCTAGAGGAACAGCCAGGCCAACATCTGAGTCACTCTGAAAAGCGGCTACCCCTCCTTTGTCTGTTTCACGTCACTGTACAAGGGCAGGCATGGGAGGAAGTCAAAGCAAGCAAGCAGTTTTAGACTGTATGCTGAAGAATTTTAAGAAGGGCTTCTCTGAGGATTATGGTATAACATTGACCTCCCCCCAGGAAAGTTAAAGACCCCATGTGAGGTTGAACAGACCACATTTTGAGTCAGCTGACCCATAGAGGGTGGGTACTTTAGCAATCCCAATAGCCCAAGATGTATGGAAAATAGTGGCAGGTGACCCAGGCCACCCAGACCAGTTCCCGTATATAGATTTTTGGTTAAGAATCACTCTAATGCTGCCCTCGTGGGCATGGTTCAATTCAACCTGAAAGGGCCAGACTAGGATTCTTTTAGCATCATCTTCAAGAGACCCCCAAGAGCCACAGAGAACCCCAAAATGCAGATACCAGAGTGGAGCATTCTGCTGTAACAATCTCAGTGGGCCCATTCGGAACAAAGACGGCCACTATTATGGGGGCCATGCGGGATCGGGCAACTTGCCAGCATTTTTCCTGGCCTGAACTTGTGAGATCGGGGCCACTTAGTAAAACACGAGTTCCTGTACATGCGGGACTGTCCCACACCCCAGCTTGGGCGAGACCTGCTGGCCAAATGCAGGGCTCAGATTTCGTTCAATCAAGAGGGAAGAGCCACCTTAAGTCTGAAGCCTGAGACTACCATGCCCCGAGAAGAGAAGTGGCATATTTACAGCCCACGTGAAACAGAGGAGAAAAACCTGCCAGACTTTCTCTCCGCTTTCCATTAGCTTGGGCAGAAGGCAACCCACTGGAATTGGCAAAAGGAAGGCCTCTGGTTATAGTTGAATTAATGCCAGGTGTCCAGCCCCAATGCCTGCGCCAATGTCCTATCCCCCAAGAAATTAGGCTGGGGATATAAGAACATTTAGACCGACTAAAGGAAGCCAGTGTTCTCAGAGAGTGTCAGTCACCCTGTAATACGTGTCTGTTGCCAGTTAAAAAGCCAAATGGGAGAGGCTACCGGCCAGTACAGGACCTAAGAGGCATTAATCAAGTAACTGTTCACTGCATCCTGTGGTCCCAAATCCATACACTCTGCTGAGCCAATTATCCCCAAATGCAGCTTGGCTTACCTGCCTAGACCTAAAAGATGCGTTCTTTTGCATCAGACTGACCCCTCAAAGTCAGCACTTGTTTACATTCTAATGAGCTGACCCAAATATGTGCCAGCAAATGCAGATGACCTGGACTAGACTGCCTCAAGACTTCAAAACCTCTCCAGCATTGTTTGGAGAAGCCTTGGCTGCAAACTTGGCAACTTTCCCTCATGAAAAATTTTGTTGTACTCTCCTCCAATATGTGGACAATATACTCCTAGCTAGTACAACTGAGGAAAACTGCCTCGCAGGTACCTGTGCCCTTCTCGAGCACCTCGCCAAATCAGGCTACCAAGCCTCGTGGAAAAAGGCCCAGATCTGTAGAAAGAAAGTACATTATCTTGGTTTTGACATTTCCCAAGGACATCAGGCACTCAGAGCCTAGAGAAAAGAAGTCATTTTAGCTCAACCCCGACCTAAGACCAGGAGGAAACCGCGAATTCTTAGGAGCCGCGGGGTTTTGCTGAATCTGGATTCCCAGCTTCTCAGCCCTGGGAAAACACCTATACATAGCTCTGACTGGTCCGGAGCCAGACTGTCTGACCTAGGGGGAGGAGCAAGAGAGGTCACTCCAGAAAATTAAGCAATCGCTTGAGCAGGCCCCAGTGCTAGGACTCCCAGACATAGAAAAACTCTTTAACCTTTTTTGTCCATGAGAAGGACGGAATGGCATTAGGAGTGACTTGGAAACTGCATACTGCCTACCAGCTGCAGAGTTCAGGGAAAATTGAGTGAATGAACCACACCCTCAAGAGCACTTTGGGAAAGCTAGTTAAGGAAACAGGTGATACTTCGGTGGACCTCCTGCCCTTAGCTCTTCTCCAAGTAAGATGCACCCCAGTAAAGCATGGATTTTCTCCATTTGAGATTCTGTATGGAAGGCCCCCACCAATCTTGGCTAGCATCTCTGGGCGCCTTCCCCAACTGGGAGACAAGCATCTGTGAGAACGAGTCCAGGTTCTAGGCACCACCCTTCAGGCTATAAACAAATAAGTACTAGAGAGAGTCCCAGTCTCATTAGGAACCCCACTTCACCTGTATGAACCTGGGGATCAGGTACTGGAAAAAAAAACACTAAGACGTCAATGGACAGGTCCACATACTGTTGTGCTTGTTACTCCAACTGCTCTTAAAGTTTCAGGTGCAGCTCCGTGGGTGCCCTACTCACGAGTGAAAACAGTTCAGCGCAGCTAATTGCCCAACCAGGAGAGGCCACTATTGGATCTGTGGCAAAATGGCGTATACCTGCCTACCCCAAGGCTGGACAGGAACTTGTTACACTGGCATAATTAGGCCTCAGTTCTTCCTCTTAGTAGGCTCTATAAGGAAAACATTGGGAATTAGAGTTTATGATGAGTTATAAAGACCAAAGTGAAGTATAGATACTAGTCTTACTTTGACTTGTGATGCCAATGGGAGAGGCAATGAATGGCCTCCTGAAAGAATAATTTAAGTCTATGGTCCTGCCACTTGGGCACAAGATGGCAGTTGGGGATACGAACCCTCATCTAACTCCTGAATCAATTAATAAGATTGCAAGTAGTAGTAGAGACAATTACCAAGCAAACAGCCACTGCACTAGACTTATTGGTGGACCATGCTACCCAGATGAGAGCTACAATCCTCCAGAACCAACTAGCCTTAGATTACTTATTATCAGAGGAGGGAGGAATTTGTGCTAAGTTCAATTGAACAAACTGCTGCTTGCAAATAGATGATAATGGAAAAATATTTAAGGATATTGCCATAGGTATGCAGAAAATAGTCCATGTCCCAATCCAGAAATGGGACTCCTTCCTCGATTTTAAATGGTTCTCTTGGTTCTCTTGGGCCAGAGGATTCAAAACTTTGTTAGGGATCATGGGACTCATATTGGGAGTTTGCCTTCTGCCTGTCATAATAAGCTTGATTCCGTCCACCATAAACACAGTTGTTCAACAGGTCACAATGAAGCATGTCTTGCTGACCCAGCAGTATAACCCCGTACCCCCTGATGATGAACAAGAATGCTAATTGTACTCTGTTCTATATTCAGATGGTCCAAGATGCCACACCCCACTATATAGCCCTGTTCAGTAGGAAGTAGCAAGATCGAGTCTGCACCCCAATTCCCCATCTGGGAATCCATCAAAACTGACTATCGATCAGCTTGAGGAACAAGAAGGGGGAGACTATAGAAGAAAAACCAGATCCCCAGCTTCTAGCCGCTGTGGGCCAGCTGTAAAATTCACTGCGCTATCAGACACCTTGCAGTCTGAGGTAGCTAGAATGTTGCAAGACAGCTGAACAAGTTACTGGCCAGATAAAAGGACTTTTCTTTACTGCCTGAGAATGGAGTCTTATGTGCATTCTGCAAATATGTGTTTAGTAAACTGAATCCTGTGTATTGCCCATATGAAGAATTTACAAATAACTAACTGGGGTTCTGCTTGTAATTCCTGTTCTAATTTATACCTCCCTCTCCCGCACTCTTTCTAACATTATGTAAGTGTATTCCCCACTCCCTTGTCCGCTTAGACTCATGGAGAATACTCCCTGAACCCACGCTTAATAAAGCTGCCTTCACTACCTCTGAAAGAGCACACATTGGCTTTTGTCAGTAAAGAGAGCTGTAACACCACAACGCAGTGGCTTCGGTTAATTTTATAAATTTATCTACAATAATGTTTTAAAATGGTCATAAGTGATGTTTGTGAATACCAAATGAAAAACTGTCATCTTGTGAGCATTTTCTCTTCCAACATGAATTCCGAATGACATGATTTGAAATCTCAGAGTGTCAAGGGAGCTCCATGTCACTCATCCCCAAACCTTGGCTCTGCCCACTGAGACCATGATTGGACCATTCCCAGGCATCTTAATAAACTCACTAGATAATCGTTCTCTGAACAGAGAGTCTAAGTCGTCAGAGACATGCTGACTCTTACCTCAGGTCTCAGCATCACCAGCCACTGAGAAATGGACATGGGTGTCCACAGCAACAGAACAAAGCCTGCCCTGCCCTGACTTCACTGTCCAATGCACAGCCTCATTGTGTTCGTCATCGGGCAGAAACAGTGTCTGGGTCCTGAGGGAGAAATTGATCAAAGGCCAGATAATTGGTCTGCCTTCAATGTCTCTGGTGGAAAACCAAATGCATTACACACTGAATCCTTCCACATACTGACTATGCAAAAAAAAAAAAAAAAAAAAAGAACCTAAGTAATAAAATTTCTTCAACCTGAGAAACAAATGGAAGTAACTATAATCTCACATGAGTGTCATCTAGTCAGAGCCTCCAAATTACTTCAACCTCATCTGATTCTCCTAGACTGATGTGCTCCTTCCTTACAGCTCAAGCTTTCTCTCCCTTGCCTTTTTGTAAATCTCAGTTGTTTTCCAAATTTTACATGTTTCTCTACCTAGCAATCATGCAAATTTGTTTTCTTACTTACTGGATTCCTCTGGAAAGACATTCCTTCAAGTTTAGCTCCTTGATGCTACAGAATAAAAGTGCAAAGTAAGCACACATGTAATGAAACTGATTTGGTATCTTGAAATGTCACTTTACCTTTTAAAATCATCTCTTTTCTTAGCATGTTTTTCCAACTTGTGAACATTTGATTTTTAAAACCATGGATAACTTTGTCAAATCCATTTTTTCTCTTTTTCTCCCAAAACTCAAGTCAGAAAGGAAGGAATACAGGTTCTTGAAAATAGCACATAAATTAGAAAGAAACTAGAAACAAACTCGAAATTCTTACTTCTCTGTAAATGAATCCAATCCAGGGAAGCACCAACTACTGTGACTGAAGTGAGGATAATATTTACCTTGGTTGACCTATTGGTAATTACAGCATCTGAAGAGTATAAATATTCTATCTTTTCATCTGAGTTGAATTTGCATAATATATTATACTTAGAATGCATACATTGAACAGACATAAAATATGTATCAGCTGTACATTTGAGAGTTCTTCTCTTTGCCTTGTGTGTATATGTATCTATATTAAATTATTCTAGACATTTAAACATATATGAACAAGAAATAAGCATCATATATTTATGGAAACACAACATTATTAAAGACAAATATAAAACATGCCTAGGAATGTCCTATAGTACTAAAAATTTGGTAATACCTAAATGTGTCCCTTCTTCCATTTAAACTGTGTAGATTTTGTCTCTAGCCCTCTTGCGCCAAACACAAAATATCTTCTACCTCTCCCTGTTCATCCAAGAAGCTATCCCATACCCGGCAGAGTCATTCAGTCTTCCAAATCAATTCTGGACATATTTCTACAGCTTCTGGATTGCTGATGTATTATCAATAGATCATTTTTCTAAAGCAAAAAAGGTACACTTACTGTGTTTGCCACATATTAAATTATTATTTTTTAGAGATTGACTAATTGCACACAAGAACAACCATGATTTTCTTTACAACTTTTCCTTCAAGCAAAAAGGTATTTTATGTCACTTTGTTCATTGAAATCCCCTCCTCCACCCTACTATGGGCTCTCTCCACACTGCTGCACCCACCAAGGGATTTGCATATGGTGCCCTGGGGAGAGCCCTCCCTTGCAAGACTGAGATAAAAGATCAGCTCTAACCATACATAGATTCACCAGAACTTCTCAGTTCAACTTCTCAAAATGAGGTTCCTTGCTGAGCTCCTGGGGCTCCTGATGCTCTGGGTCCCTGGTAAAACCAGAGGGGAGATGAGAAAGGAGAACGGAAAGTGGGTGAGCTCTGAGGGCACCACTGCTTCAATGTGAGTTTTGTCCACATGTGTGATGATGTGTCTTACCCTTTGGGTTGGGACATGTGAGGTGTAGACATGTGATATGAGGAAGATTCCAGAAGAAACAGGGACCTAAGCTTTAGTGAAAGTGACTGTGGCACATGAATTGGAGGATGGTGTCAGTGAATTCGGGAGCCCTAGTTGTGCTTTTCATATATCTGGTTCTTTTTTGAAATTAAATCACACACAAATGTTTTTTGTTTAAAATGTCTAGAGACAAGGAATTTATGAAAATAACTCATGATGTTTGGTACAAAAGCCTTATAATTCTCTCTCTCATTACTTTGGGATTCAGAGGAGATATTGCAATGACCCAGACCTCACCCTCCCTGCTAATCATCCCTGGAGAGCCAGCCTCCATCTCCTGTAGTTCTAGTAAGACCCTCACACATAGTAATGGAAAGATCTATTTGAACTGGTACCTGCAGAAGCCAGGACAGACTCCACAGCTCCTGATCTATGCTGTTTCCAACAGGCCCTCGGGGGTCCCAGACAGGTTCACTAGCAGTGGGTCTGGGATATATTTCAGATCAGCAGAGCGCAGGCTGAGGACATTGGAGTTTACTATTGCCAACAAGATCTAGAGTTTCCTCTGACAGTGTTACAGTCCCAAACATAAACCTCCCTCCATGTCAAGGTCCAGAGGTCACGTGCTGTCTGAGGAGCAGCAAGGCAGATGCTCTGAGTCTGTGAGAGGAAAATCCTGGAGCCTCAGGGGGAGAGGCGGAGGCTGAGGGCTCTGTACTGTGAGAGCCCCAGCTTCACCTCAACGACTGCACTTTAAGGCCACATCCAATGCAACAACCTTGTTGTAACAGAACCAACAAGAAGGTGAAGAGGGTTTAAATTTCAGAGCAAAAAAGAATGTGGGCAGAAAGCTGAACTAAATCTCACCCCAGCTCTCTCTGATTTGTGTAAGGTAGGAAAAATTCATTTGGCATTAAAACTAAACACTCTCGGAAGATTGGGACAGCACCAACCAAATACAATGTTTTGTTTTTGTTATGCTTTAGGGTTTGCTAGTGTATATATAGCTGGATGATATTTGGTGATACTAAGGCAAGTACCTCTCTCCTCTGTTCCCTTCTACTTCTGCTTTTCCTTCACATAAATCCATCTCCAGCAGACACAGAATTGTTTGCTACTGTCTTTGGAAGAGAAGCTGAGGATAATGAGTCACCCTTGAAGGAGGTGGGGGTGGGACTCTGTGCCACCATGGACTGCAGTGTGTAGCTGGCAGGAATTCATCCCCATATCCACCTCTGCCCTGCTGAGTTTTAGATTTTTTTTTAAATCTATAGCAAATATAAGATCCAAAAGTCAGAAAACTGAGTTGGATAATCTCTATTCTTGTATATTGAAATACAAAAAGAGCTCAAATTCAAAACCGGATTTTAAAAAAAGGAATTTGTCTGGAAGAACTGGAGCATAAACATATACATCACACCCTGATAGAGAAGTGTTTGGTCAACTGCCTCTGACATAAGGGTAGTCCTCATACATCATCCCCACGATCCAGATTCATGTACCAGGCCAGAGAGAATGACTAAGATGTACAAGTAAATGAAAATAAATAAAGTATCCTTCCTCTCCCATCCTATAGCCTTTCTATTCTCCTTTATTCTTACCTGCACCTTTGATTAAAAAATGCCATGTTCTACATAGTTTTAATGATAATGGGTATAATTTTAGTAATGCATTTTCTGTGTCTATCAAGGTTCTCTTATTATTATTGGAGCTATCATTTGATCCAGCAATTCCACTTCTAAGTATATTTCGAAGGAATACAAAAACATTAATTAAAAAAATAGTTTTACCACTATGTTCATAGAAACACAATTCACAATAGCTAAGACATGGAAACAGCTTTAAAAGCCCATCAAAATATCACTGTTATAGAAGTTGTGGTATTTGCATTTGATGTAATTCTGCACAGTTATTGAACAATCTGGATGAAAGTGCAGGTGATTATGCTAAGCCTAACAAGTTAAAAAGAAAAAGAGAAGTACAGTTTAGCTCATATGTGGAATATAAAGAAACAAAACTCAAGGGATAAAAGTTGGTTCTCGAGGGAAGGGAGAAGAAAGTATGGTGGAGGAAGCCAGAGACTGAAGAAGTACATGGTAATGGGCACTAGAACTCTGGCAGTGGGTATGGTGTAATGTGCGCATAGACTGAGGAGCACACTTTTTATCCTAAAAATCATATAGTAACATAAACAAAAGAAACAGTCGAACAAAATTTGGTCTGAGCCAATTAGAGGGATTGTCTACTCCTCTTGAACAAGCAAATGTTCATGTTGTACATTCCTTATGGAGGGTGATACATGAAAGGAAATTGCCTACCATTTCTAGGAGCTGAGGGTAGCCTCAGTTAATAGCCAATAAGAGTAGAGCCCTCAGTCATACAGCTGCAAAGAAATTAATTTCTGCAACAATCTGAAAGAGCTTTGGCAGGGGCTTTTTCCCCTGAGTCTCAGATAAGATGCTTTCTAGTCAACAGTCTTGTGCAATCTTGAGTAGATGACTCCACTTAGCCATATGCAGACGCTTAAATCACAGACACTGTGAGAATATTAATGGGTGTAGATTTAACCCATTAAATTAGTTGACAGTTTGGTATATAACAACATAAATCTTAAAGAAAACATATACTCCCAGTGACTATGATTTATTGATCTTCATTCATCCAATGTGACAAATGTACCATTCTGGTGGAGGACACTGATAATGTAGAAACAGTATTTATGTGGATTCAAGAGTTTATGGGAAATCTCTGTGTCTTCTCCTTTTACTTGTAAACTAAAACTGCTCTAGAAGAATAATCTCTTTTAAAAAATAAGAGGCTATCACAGAAAACAGCATATTACAATTTTAAGAGTTAGTCTTTCTAAAATAGATGTGCACTGAAGTCACTTAACACATGGAAGCATCCAATTTGAACTCAGTGAGCTTCTTTCCCTTCCACATGAAGTCTAACATTCAATGGTATCTTTCAGGGAAGGCTAGCAGATAATCATCCCAGTTGAAATATGAAAGGTTATGTCCAGGTTACAAAGAACACAGTTATCCTGGAGACAGATTTCGCTTCTCTAGAATCCAATTTGTGAATTTGAATATTAGCACTCTTAGAAGTGTGATCCCTTTCAAATGGCACTGTGAGGATAAATGATAGCAGCATCTCATGGATGTGGTGTGGGCTCTGGTGTTGGAACATGTTATTAACTCTGACTCAAAGCTCAAGTAGACAAGAGCTTTAGGACTGCAAACATTTTTGTCAATTTATCCATCAATTAGTATATTAATAGTCTTGTAACACAGGCTAAGTCTAAAAATTAATTGCTATAGTCATTAAACTAGGTTGACACATAATAAACATATAATAAAAGCTTTTTCAAAATGAAATTGGTTTTCTCTTTCACAAAGAAACTCAGTGAATAGAGAATTTATGTGAGCATTTAACCATTCTCCCAGATGACTTTGGTTAGGCCATGTATTGATCTGATATAAACATTATGATAAGAACCTTTCTTGAAAAAAATGAAAGTGGTTCATTTGATTAAGGTTGAATTATTTCACAAATATTGGATAGTTGATTGCAGGTTGGAAGGAACACATTCACTTGACCCCAAAAAAATGTGAGAATGTCCAGATCAGAGAAAGAATTGAGAGATCACTGGGTAAGAAGAGAAAGGATAAAATGTTGAAGAGATAAATTAGAAAAACATACTCAAATTCCTGTGTAATGCAGCTTCGTTACCTTTTGTGGAACCAGTGATCAAAAAGCAGTGAAGAAAGATACCTCTCTCAATCTTCAGACACTGCCTTCAACATAATTTTGAAATACCTATTTGAACCTTTCTGTATTCCTTGGACAAAACCCTCATAAAAATGGAGGTTTTCCTGGTTTTAGTAAGAACAAAGAGGGTAACTTCTCTCTTCATAAGCACCTGGTGGGCCTCTCCCTGTTCTTGTGAGATCGTGAAACAGAGTGAAGCTGAGAATACCACAGAAGTGACTTGATCAGTTATCCTGTGGCATCACTCTGCCCTCCCTGTTCAAAACTGAATGTGGGCAGGAAGCCCAGAAAGAAGTTCTGGGCCATTTTCAGACAGCTTACATTGTCTGAACAGAATATCTGCCCTATCACTCTCATTGGAAGTCTCTGAAAAATGATAATTTTCCTATTTGTATTGTAACTGTTCTCATTCACCACACTAGGGGGAAGTCAAGTCAAATTACAAATATACGTACATATACGTATTAATTCATTTCCAAGGTTTTCCTGTGTTTCCATATCAGACTGAATATGTTATTTCATTTTTCATTCTCTCACTTTTTCTTTCTCTCTCAAATGTTAACACCGGGATAAATGTCACAACAAATTTTCCATTGTCTTTTTTCTATTTTTGCAATTCTTGAGTGAAGTTTAACTACTGTCACATACAATTCTATTCATTCAGCTTAAGGGAAACCATATTTACTAAATCCTGAAGAATTTAGCTAAAAATAAAAGATGTCTTCTGCTTAAGGATTGTAATTGACAAAAAATATTACTTTAACTTTTCCAAAGAATCAACAGGCATACTTTGTCTTAGTTTTGATATAATAATCAGACTTCTTTGGATACATATTTATGAAAGTTTAGAGATATAATAAATATATTTTCATATTAATAATCATTTATGTATTAAATCTATAACACATTTATTCTAATATAACATATTTATATTAATATAAAATATAAATTGGCTTTAAATTTTACTTAGGACTCAGAGGACTTCAAAATATGGGGAAGCCAGTCTTCAAGTTGAGGATATTTCTAAATTAATAGCAAATAGTATAAAATATAAGTAAAATAACCTGTTTCTAACATTCATAACTTATAGGTCTTTGTTAAATTTTATATTTCATACTGTGACTGCTCCAGAGAACTCAGGGTTTATATATTTTGTTTATTTTATTTTAAATATTTCTTTCTATTCTATTTCATTTCATTTTATTTGCTTAAGGCAGAAACTTCTTTTTCTATTTCCTGATGAACTGCATTACTAGAAGACTGAAAAATTCATTCGTCTCATCTCTTTCTAGACTAAATCTTGATTTTGTTAAGAAATAAAATGAAGTGGTTTAAAAAAAATCGTGATTGATTTTCAAAATCCATTTAAGTGATTTAATTGACCTCTGGTCTTTTAAAAATCATATAAACGTTTAAAATACTCTCAGCATTGTTCACAAGGCAGAAGCTGAGAGTTCTTAGCTCCTATTCTCTAACTTTCTGCATAAACTATCATACCAAAATGGAAAAACATGATCTTTATATCTTTATTTGTTATAGTGATACAGTCTTTCTGTTATGAAAGACACTTTTAGGTATAATTTAAAGATTAGAATTCCTAATTATACCCTGATTTTCTTGAGGTTTTCAATGCTCAATTATCAAGTATACCAGGCTTTTAACAAGATGAAACAGGAAAACAACTCTGTTTCAAAAAGAGGAAAAATGATTAAACTAATAGATAAGCAATGACTTTTAAGAAAATGTTCTTTTGACAGCAGAGGCCTCTTTCCCCCAAGCACTGAGAAGGAACCTGGATGAGCAAAGAAGTCACAGACAGAAAGCACTGAGGTGGTAGTAGAATGCTGTCTGACTTTGTTCTGCACACTGAACTGGGCTCAGTAGAAACTTTAACACTAACAAACAAAAAGACTCATTTCCAGCACATGTTTTCCATACTTATGCTGATAACTCAGGTGACACTATAGGAATTCAGTATTTATTCCAAGCAAAAGGAAAGAAAAATAGATGAGACAGATTCACATTAGGCAGATGGAGAAGAAGCTTGGAGAATGAGTAAAGGCAGCATGTAAACATTCCAGCTTCTCACAGGGTGTTGAAAGACTACATAAACTCAGAATAAAATCACATCTATGGAGCCTGACTCCCTGTAACCAGAATGTTTACCCAGAGTTGTTTCCTTCTTTGGGACACTTTTCAGTTACTTAGAAAGAATGATCAAGTTCAAACACAGGTGTTTAGAGTACCATAAAACCAAATAACACCACACAAAACTTCAAATTGTCTTTAAGAAGAAAAATAACACTGTTTTCCAGCACCTGGAGGTATGAGTCTTTGCAGAAAACTAGGGACAGTCATAAAACAGCATAGTAGGAAGAAAAGAATTTGGAATGTAAGGATATAATATGAAGAAGACCTTAAAGACTTAATCAAAAGCATTTAAAACTAATCAACAATTCTGTAAAGTTTCAGATTATAAAATCAAAAAAAATTAAAATCAAGAAATTCCATCTCTTTCTCTTTAATTGCATCCCTTGCTCCCCTCTGAGTCCCTAACTTCAGGGATGTAGGTCTGGACCATTTGCAAGCACAGTCCAGTCCACTCCAGTCAAACCAACTTCATTCCTCGAATGCCCCTATCACTGCTCCTCCACATGATCCCTGTTCTCTGGTCCCATAAAAACCACCATCACCTGCACTTCTCCGTGATTTTTCCATCTGAAAAGCATTTAAGACCAAGACTCAACTTTCAGCCAGGAGTGAGAAAGAGCTAGATTCTTAGATGTCCTATATCTAAAGCCTATACAAATCTTGCTTTTTCTAATTACATATTTACACAGGACTGAACTCTTAGCCTAGGCACAGTATGGAGCAAGAGTTTACTTTTCATCATTAAAAATTCAAGAATATGGTTTGGAGTGAGAGGAAAAGCACACCAAACAATGCAACAAAATATTTGAAAGACAAAGGACAATGATATTTTAAAATTATTACTTAAAAGATAAATACTAATTCCCATTGCTCCTCATTCCTGATTGAAAAAAGTCTCTATTACAATAGCTTTCAAAATATTCCCATTTACTATTTCGAAATTCACTTGCATAGCACAGTCCATTAAAACATTTTACAGTGAAGGAAATGGTCTGTAATTATGCTGAGTGAGATGGAAGTCACGAGTCTAGAGTCTAGTGCCAGATGACTATTTAGAATTGGTATATGGTAAACACATCTTAAGATTTCAAATTTTTCACTTAATACAATTCATTTATAATTAACTGTAATCACTGTATATTAGCTCTAGCACTTCAATCCCTGAAATTTGAAATTTCTCATCATCCCCTTCACCTAAACCCGACTCCTGAGGATGCTGTTCTGCAGCCCTCACACATAGGGGTGCTGGTCTTACATTCTCAATTCTAGGGGCCACTCCACAAGGATCATCTCCTTGCTCCCCACTGCCACTCCCAGGCCATCTTCCTACTTTTACTTCAATACAGTCAACTCTGTCATCAAGTAATATCACCTATAATTCCCTTCTTTCTCAAAGTCCTCTAAGAAACTATAAGATGTTTCATCACAGTAAAGACTAGGAAGACTTTCTGAGATAGAGGAATATACACCAAGAATCAAACCATGAGCTTTTTTTTACCAATATCTCTGTGCTAACAATTTCTCCTTCACTCCCAGAGCTGCTTGTGCTCCACCCATGTACCCAAGCCCAGCACTCCAGCTCAGACAGGGGCTTTGCCTAGCTTTATTGATATATAATTGACAAACAAAATTGTATATGTCTATATATACATAGATGTGCATTTACATACATAGTCAAGGGATATTTTAAGTGATTTTTTAAAGTTTTGTTGAAGAAACATAGCACTATAACCTATAGATTTGAGTGTACATCACTGTAAAGCAACATTGTATATAACTTACCGGCAACAACCCAATTCTTTTCTTCACTACAAAATTGACCCTTTAACCTATTTTCTCTTATTTCTCCCAGTCTATTTTTATTTGATAGGGTTCATTTGTTTGATTATTTTCTCTATATACCACATCTGAGTGAAATCCTATAATGTTTGTCTCCTTTTGATTTCTCTCACTCTGCATTATCTCCTCTAGGTCCATCCATGTTGTTGCAGAAGACAGAATTTCTTTTAATAGCTGAGTACATTCCACTTTGCATATAATAACACATGTTCTTTAAACACTCATCTGTGATGGTCGCTTAAGTTGTTTACAGTTCTTGGCTATTGCATATAATGCTGCAGTCAACGTGGGAGTGAATTCATGTGTTTGTGTTTTCAAGGTAAATACCCAAAATTGGAATCCCAGAATCATGTGGAATATCCATTCTTCATTTTTTTAAAAAATCTCTGAACTGTTTTTCATAGTTCTGGCACCAATTTAGACATCATCAACAGTTACGTTTTGTCTGCATCCTCAGCAAATTTTGTTATTTCTAGTCTTTTGGATAATAACTATTTTCACAAGTAAAAGGTGATATCTCATTGTACTTTTGGTTTGCATTTCCCTAATAATAAAATATTTTTTTATGTTCCTGTTGGCTATCTATATTTCTTTTTTGGAGCAATTTCCATAAAGAATATTAGTGGTGATTTAATATACCCATTGCAAAATTATTATTAGAATTAAGTTTCATCAAAAGACCTCTTGTAATTGGACTTTTAGGAGTTCTAGGGCTCAGCATCATTAAGTTGGTGGGAAGCAAGATGATGTCATGGTACAGGTCCTGGCCTTCTGCTGCTCTATGTTCCAGTTAATGGAAAATAAGCCAATTCACAGAAAGAGAATAAATAATGCTTAGTATCTTCTGTGTTTCATTGAGAATGTGATTTTGAGATGTAATATGAAACAATATAATATCAATTTGACAATACTATTGATTTGTTAGTTCTCATGTTGAAGTGTTTGTCCTCCCATTTCTTCTGTCTGCTTGATTAGGATATTTTATTTCTTTCTCTAGATTCCCAAGTTGGTAGCTAAAATAAATAATTTTGTCTTCTTTCTACTATAAGAATTCAATGTTATTTTGTCCATTTAAGCACTAATCAGCTCTGTCCCTCAAATTTTGTCCTCACTGCACACTATTAGGTAGGAGATTTCATTATGTCTCATGCTGGGGGCAGAAAGTAGAGCATGGATGAAGTGGGAGTTGGCAGAACATCAAAGAACACCAGGCCTGGAGCACTGGGCGAAGACCACCATGGGAAAGTACTGGGGAGTGTTCCCCTAACTGTTCACTCCCCAAAGCAAGATAATACAGTTATGTAGTTAGAAAACAAAAGGCTGCATAAGCAAATCCAAAGTAAAGCTAAAGTTGCTTGCATAAGCTGCCTGAAGCAATCCTATGCATGAACTTCATAAATAGATGGAAAGCAGGGTATGCAGGGCTCTCAGTCCATGAGGCTGTTAGCCCCCTGACCCCACCTTTCTATCTCTCTCTCTGAGTTTCTTAACCTCCTGTGACACCCCCTTCTCTCCTTTGTTCAGAAGTAAATCCCAGCAGTCCCATTCCTGATGATATACTCTTCCATTTCTGGATTAAGTTGGTATCTGCCAGACTTCTATGCTGAATATTTGCTTTTCTGCACTTTGAAATTATTAAGAATATGTACTAAATCAAATAATAGACTTTTGGCCAAAAGAAAAAGCACAAATCAAAGTTGTGGGAAGGGAAGAAGGGGGCAAAAAAGGAAGAGGGGATAAATTTTAAGTTAAAGGAAAAACCTGAAATATTGGTGAATTTACTGTATTATATGCAGATATTGATCAACTATGGTGTATACCTTAAACTATTTATTTTTTAAAAAGCAAAAAGAATACTTCTTATAAACTAAATCTGCTACCTTGAGTTCAAAATCATTTTTGTGGGAATTTTTTAAAATATCTGGAGATTTACTAATTTCTGTAAAATTTGTATTATTGGTTATTGGAAATTTAAGGCATTTTCCTTCTTATGATTTTTTATTTTGTATTTCCGAGCCTTTAGACTCTGTCACCATGTATTTCTATGATCTTTGTTAATATCTTAAGTATATCACCTAAAAAAATAAGTAGGGAAAGTCCTTATTACTTCACAAATACTCATTCTTCATACAAGAATCAATGTGAAATCATCGGTTCATATTTTATTCAATGAGTTATTATCATTACTTTGATTCTCAGAATTCCCCAGACTTGCCAATGGAAGTCCTATTTCAAGTGTTTTCTCTTTGCTTTTGCAGTATCTTCTTCATTCTTTTGGTGCTTTTTAATTTCTGGCAAAATTTCCAGGCTCCTTTTGCATTTTTTTCTATCCAAGTCCTGGAATCAGTCATTTTTTTTCAGGAATTATTGTTCTTTTTGGTGAAGAATAGTATTTAGATTTGGAACTTCATTGTCACAGTGTTTAAGACTAAAGAAAATCTACCAATATTTCTACCAACCTGTCATCCATGATCAATAAACACATTCAAACTTGCATCTCTATATGATAACCTGAGTTTGCACTCATATCTGCAAATCCAATTGAAAACCAATATCTTTCTAGCAATTTCTTTGATTTTAAATATGCGATTCCATATAACCAAGTTAGAATCTTGGTTCTAATATCATTAATATATTTATTATATGATCATCATTCTCTTAAATGAACCAATATCATGTTATTACTGCAAATGCAATCACCTTGCAAACAACTCCCCTCTCAGACACCCCACATATCCTGTTCTGGTTCTAATACTCTTGTCAGCTTTGCATTCCTGCTGGGTGCCCACCGCACACTGCCTGAACTGACACCTACATTCAGGGACCCTAAAATAAGTGAATATATCATTCTTTTTCAGCCTTGACACCTGTATTGTCCAACCACACCACACCCCCATGAGGTCCCCCTCACCATGTTCAGTTCCAGCACCTCGCCCTGGCTTCTTCTCCCCCCACATGATGCCTTTTCAAACTTTGTGGGCTCTGCACTCTGTGCAGGTCTTCCTCCCTCACATCCTAAGTGGGTGTCCCCTCATCATTTGTGCCCATAGCCCTGCACCCACCATTGAGTCTGTGTTCTCTCAGGAACAGAAGGGATGTGGTGAGAGAGGACCATGAGGTTTAGGGAATTCAGTAGAACCAGGGTTACTCATCCCCACTTAGATGGGAAACCTCACCTCTGATGGAATAGTAGGGTAAAAGAGGATGAAGGACACAAGCAGCAACCCAATTTGCTCAGGTAACATGTACAAGAAGGGGAAAGACACGTAGAAGGAAAGGTAGCTGACATATTTTCAATGTGGAGGAAGAAAATCCCTGACTGTGACTGGTCGGTGGAAGTGGTGGACAGAGGCTCAGAATTGGAGGAAAGAGATGACTTAACTGAGATGGCAGGTTAGGAGGTGCAGACACTGCTTTGGGGCATGTCCTTAAATCACGACACTCACTTATTTTTAGTTCCTTATTCTTATACCTTATTGCATCTCTAACTGGTAGCATCAGCATTTTATTAAGTCATGGCTCCAAGGATTCAACAAATAAGGAACTCTCTCTGGCCTCAGTAGGTACAGAAGTAACAAATGCAAAAAGCTGTTGTGTTCCACATTTATGTCATGCCTCAAAGAGCTCATCTTAAATGTATAAGTAGCAAGAGAGCATTTTCTGAACCTTGATCACACTAAAAGAACTTTATACATACAAGTCATTAGAATGAGTATGTCTTGTGGCTCCAAAGAGAGACGTGGTCTCTGCAGACAAACGTGTGCTGCCTGGAGACCCGGAGTCTCTGCACCTGCAATGAGGTTGACATGTCAGCCCTGCAGCTGTGCCAGCCTGGCCCCTCCCTGCTGATTTGCATGTTCCCAGAGCACAGCCCACTGCCCTGAAGACTTAACCATGTCTCCCCACACCCCACATGCAGGAGTCCCCCTTTCAGGACACAGCATGGACATGAGGGTCCCCGCTCAGCTCCTCGGCCTCCTGCTGCTCTGGCTCCCGGGTAAGGAGGAGAACATGAGGATTTATTTAGTCCAGTGTCATCAGCACAGCCTGACCCTTCAGGGAAGTCCTCTGATGACGTGATTAATAATGTGTTAATGTGTCTTTGTGTTTCCCATCTCAGGTGCCAGGTGTGAAATCCAGATGACCCAGTCTCCACCCTCCCTGTCTGCGTCTCGGGGGGACAGAGTCTCCATCACTTGCAGGGCCAGTCAGAGCGTTAGCAATAATGTAGACTGGTATCAGCAGAAACCAGGGAAAGCTCCTAAGCCCCTGATCTACTATGCATCGAGTTTGCACACTGGGGTCCCTTCACGGTTCAGTGGCAGTGGATCTGGGACAGATTTCACTCTCACCATCAGCAGCCTGGAGCCTGAAGATGCTGCAACATATCACTGTTTGCAACGTAACAGCTTCCCTCTCACAGTGACAGAAGCCAGCACAAAAACCTCCCCGAGAACGCGTGCGAGGAGGGCTGCCCTTGCTGCTCCTCCGGGTGCCTCCCTCTGCTGAGAGCGTATCTCAGATGCCGCCAAGC